>CAUYQG010214848.1:0-11691 GCA_963574415.1 Tarsius wallacei | reverse complement strand
ACTGGAATCTACTGTCCTCCCAAACCCCTGCAGGCCGAGCTTGCCTGATTCCGCCTCCAGTGCCTAGCACCGGACCCGGGTGAGCGCCGAAAGGGTGGAAGGCAGGGGAGCGCAGCCCCTTCACTGCCCGCCTGCACAGTGCCAGCCAGTCTCAGACCTCCCCTGGGTCTTGGGTGAGCTCTGCTCTTCACCCTCTAGGGAGCCTCAGTTTCCTCATCTGTGCAGCCGGGACACGCGAGGTGGGCCGCGCCACCCCTCCCGCAGGACGGTGCAAGGGCCCAGTCCGGAGAAGCCACCGCGGACGCTAGGGAGACCCGCGCCGGGCCTCGGACCCCAGGGAGGCGGCCGCCTCCGCCGAGCGCTTCGGACTCGGAGCTGCGGCGCGGGGCTGGGGTCTGGCTCACCTGGAGGTGACGAGCACCGCCGGGGACTGCATGACGGCGGCGGCGGCAGCGGCGGCTGCAGGCGGGCGCACGGTCACGGGACCGGGCGGTGCCGGCGTCGCCGCGTCCCCGCCCCGCCCCCCTGCCGCCGCTCTGGCCCGCCCCCTGGCGGCCCGGCCGTGCAGTACGCGCCTTCCGTTGCCCGGGGCGGGAGCTGGCGGGGCGGACCCCGCGGCGCGGCCTGCGCGGCTCTGCGCTGCTCTGCGCTGCTCTGCGCTCCCCCAATCCCCGGGCCGAGTCCCCGAGCCGAGTCGCACTCCCCCTGCAGCCAGCTACAAAAGCTCCTGGCCCGGGCTCAGCACGCAGTGACATTTTATCAGTGTGTCTGTGTTGCTCTGTTTAGCCACTGAAGACCGGACTGCACTGTTGCTGCCGCTACTCCTATTACAAAACGACTCTCCCCTTTCCCTCGTGGCCTTTTCGAAAATTCATCTGATCCGTCAACAGATATCTACTATGTGCCCTCAGGGTTCGCCCTTGAACTTCCTGTCTCTAGCTCCTGCTCCCCTGATCACTCTCCAGGGTTCTCTCTCCTTCCTACTGTCTGCTCATTCTGTACCTGGCAGAAAATATGCCCCACGGAGGATCTTCGGAGAGTCACTCCCTGGTGGTTGACAGAGCCCTGGGTGGAGGCCTCCTGGGCCCTTGGCCAGCTGGTCGCTGATGGTTGCTGGGTCAGTTCCTCTCTGAAGGGGGCTCAGGTTGCAGAGGCATGCAGAACATAGTAGACCCTCTCATAACAGAGTCATCTCTCCATGAGTGAAAAAGAGAGAGGTTTTGTCCAAAGCAGCCCAGGAAAAGAAAACCTGAGTATGGAAACAGGGCTAGGAGAAAGTGCAGATCCCTGCCCCCATTCTGTGGCTCCCTCCACAGAAAGCCCTCCACAGAGAGCCCCAGTGACAACGAGCTACAGAAGCTGGACTTGGTGACACCAGAATCTGATAGGTAATGTTGGCTGCATTTCCTTAGCTTACCAGCTACCACTACTAGTGGTCATCACCAACATCATTACTTGTATTTCATTTTAGTGAAGAAATCCTGCAGTAAATACTTTTGAAAAATAACTTTCCTTAATGTATCTCTTGAGTAAGTGCAGACCTTCTTATGCCTTATTGGGTTTGTTTCAAATTTGTTTATAGTCAAGGTGAGCACAGCCAGGTGCTCACCTCTGTAATCCCAGCAGTGATTTACACTTGTAATCCCAGCACTTTGGGAGGCAAAGGTGAGAGGACTGCCTGAGCACAATGGTTCAAGACCAGCGTGGGCAACTTGGCAAAACCTTGTCTCTACATCAAAAAATTTAGCCAGGCATGTGGCACTTGATTCCACCTACTTCAAAGGCTGAGGTGGAAGGATTGTCTGAGCCTAGCAAGTTGAGGCTGTGGTGACTTTGAGGGTGCCACTGCCCTCCAGTCTGGATGACAGAATGAGACTCTGATTAAAAAAACAACAACACAATAATGAATGAATGTCAGGTAACTGAATGAATGAAATTTCTGAGGGAGACCATTCGAGGCTGGGAAGATCTGGGATATGTGGCAGGAGGTGCTGTCTCTGGGGCAAGGTTGGTTGTTACAAATGGTCCTTCATGTCTTCAATTCACACGCCCCACTTTAAAGAAAGGGATTTCAGGATCTGGGCAGAAAACAGTACAGGCTTCCGCATTCCAGGAGTCTGTGTGCAGTGCAGCCGGTCGAGTGCACACATACATTTATCCAACAGACACAATGTGCTGAGGGTTGACATACACGATGACTAAGACACTTTTGCTGCCTTCAGTGGGCTTCTTTGTCCTTATTTATGGGGAGCAGCTGGGAGGGCAGAAAAGGATTTCTAAAGGAGCCAAAGTCCAAGGTGAAACCTGAAGAAATTATGGGTAGAATGGAGTAGAAGGAATATCGTGTACAAAGACATCGAGACAAGATAAGAACATCAGCTAAGAAAGGGGAAGAGGCAAGAAGGAAGCAGGGCACGGAGAGTCTCGTGCCCCAAACCTAGGGCTTTGCTCTGATCCTGAGGCCAACAGAGCACCACCGAAGGGTTGAGGACATAAGAGTTCAGCTGTGGACAGGGGTTAAAACATGGGATGCTGAAGGCAAGACAATGAGCAGTACTGCAGGGCAATCCAAACTACAGATGACGATGGCATCAACTAGAGTGATAATTACCCAGGTGCAGAAGAGAGGATATGTGAGAGGGATGGAAGATGGAACTGGTCAAGCCTTGGGAATAGAATGGGCGCAGGCTTGGGGAGTTAAGATGCTGCTGGTTTGGCTCCGGGGAGTGGCTAGATAGTGGTCAGTCTCTGTGGCAAGGCACCTGCAGAAGCAGCACATGTTGGGTGGAATGATGAGTTCTGTTTTGGATAGGTAGTGTTTGAGAGCCTGGGACATTGAGGCCATTGATCTGTGGTTCTGGGCCTTGGGGGGCAGACCTGGGCTGGAGACTGATGTGTAAGTCACAGATAGAGAGGAGGCTGTTGAATTTGAGAGTTGGGGTGAGCCACGGGGAGGAGGGTCTAGGGAAGCACTTACGACCCAGGGATAAATAGAGGTGAGGAGGCTGCCAAGAAGGGGACTCCCCATCATCATGGGAGCTCATAGCATGTCTGTCATTCGCATCTTGCATGCAAAAGAGACAGGTCTCTCCCCAGCCCCAGGGTTGCCAAGTGTGCAGCTCAGGGGGACTCAGCACACCTCAAGAACACAACAGGTTTCCCATGAGAGAGTGTCCCCATCCTCGATAGCAATCCCATTTTCTGCCTCTGTGGGTCCCAGGTGCCCCTTTGTGGCTCCAACACATAATTGTATACAATGCGTGGAATGTGGGATCTAAATCTGATATTTTCTACTTCCTGCTTGATTCTAGCAGCCCCTTCCATGGCTGAAGCTGCAGTAACACAAACCACATTGCAAAGGTTTTTCTGTTTTCTCTCTTCCCCACTGCCCTGGAAGGAACTTGCCCGACCTCATTCTCTACCCAAGGAAGTCGCTGGGCCTCAGGGGCAGCGCAGTGGGTTAGAGACATCGCAGCTGGCAGGAGACACTCTGAGCTCTGGCTGTGCCAGGCTCCAACATCTTCCTTGTCTCTGGTATGGTGGGCCTTCTGGGGACCTGCTGATTTGTCTCTGTCCCCTAATGTGATGCTTTAGTGACTCAGGGGTTTGAGCACCTCCCCAAGCGGGCTACCACCCTGCTTGTCACTCTGCAAACACTCATGGGTGCAGCTCTGGTCCTGTGACCTCGCCAGGCCTGGGGGCTGCAGGAGGCACAGGCTTGTTTGCTGAGGCTCATGGCCCACTCTGGGACAGTTGGAGATTTCAAGGATGCAGGCCCAGAGTGCTAAGGGGGTACAGTGGAGGATACTTCACTAACTCAGCCAGGGCTTGGTACATACAAAGAATCTTCCAGGAGGAGGTGGCACCAGACCTGGGTCATGAAAAAGTACGTGCTTATCTCCTTGAGCCTCGGTTTTCTCACTGGTGAAATAGGCATAGCAGAAACCTTTAATTCATAACATTGCTGTGAATTAAATGAGATAAAAAATTAGATGAAATATATGGCAGGCATTGTATATTAGCTAACCCAAAGTCATTCACAGTTCCCTTCCTTCTTCCTGCTTTTTGCTACCCTAGAGGCTGGGAAGGTAAAACTCTCATGTCACTTTGTGATTAGAAGGGGTCGTGTGACCTAATTCTGGCCATATATACAAAAGTCCCCATGGAGGATTTACTTTGCTAGGAGAAAACTCTCTGCCTTTTCCTTGTCTTCTATCTGGAAAGGGGATATAATGCTGGAGACAGTGCAGCCATTTTGCAAGCATGAGGCACAAACATGACTTTGGTGTCTACACGTTAAGAATGGGAAGGCCTGGGAATGAGATGGCATGTGAACTTCTACCCCAGCCCTGGACTTTCTCTGAACTTCTCCTTGCACGAATGCTTAAACCACTCGGGGTAAGGGTTTCTGCAATGAACTCCTTTTTGATATACATGTGAACTACTTACATAATGCTTGACATAAAAACTCCATATGAGGTAGGGATGGTTGAGGAGGAGAAAGAGAGGAGATAGAGTGGATTCTAAGTAGCAGTGCAAAGCCAAGGTGTCTTGAGAGAACCTGAGTTTGCTTGGGGAGTTGGAGAGAAGGGCGTGGGGAGAAATTGCTGGGAGAGGAAGCAGCAAAGGCCGTTGGGATCTGGAGCCTGGAAGACCTGTGTGGCATGCAAAGGAGTTCACGTGTTATCCTGAAGAAGAAAGAGAGAGTGGACTCACAGAACACAGGAAGAAGAAGAGTATTTCAGTGATATCAAACACTGACGAATATCACGGAAGATCGGGAAGTGTTAAAACAAACAAACAAAAACAACAACAACAAAACCAGAGCTGGACAGGAAAGAGGTAAAAGCAGATTTTATCCATGATTATTGCAATAAGAAAAAGAGACTTTGGTACAGAACTATAGAACTGGGCTCAGTTCCGAATTTGCAGCCAGAATAAAGGCGTTATGACCAAGCAGCCAGGTGGGATCGGTGGGTGGGAAGTGACTAAGAGGAGTGGGGATTCTGGTTACACTCACCTAGCAGGATTCAGGCCAAGGTGGCCAGGGGGATGAGGCAGGATGAGGAACTCAATTAAATACCCAGGGTGGTTAGACATGGAGGGTGAGGGGTCCTGACTTAGCAGGATTCTTCCTGAACACTGGATCTTACAAGGAAGTACACAGATGGGCTTAAGAGAAGGCTCAGGAACCTGACTAAAGCATGGTGAAGAAAAGAATCTTTGTCAGAGAGAAAAGTCCTCCCTGGACTTGAGGAGGGCAGAGTTCCAGTGGGCTGAGGAAGGGACTGGAGGCGGGTGGGGGGAGAAGGAGAGTGTGGCACCCTCTTCCAGAACCGATTCTAAAGTAGAGGAGGCAAACAGGGGATTTTTAACAAAGTAGAAATAGAAATGATTCATGCTTATTGTAGATAAACTGAAAAATAGGCACAGTAAGTAAATAAATACATATCACCTCTCATTCTATGCCAGACAGAAGAACAATTGTTCACATTCTGTTGTTCATTGCCTCCTGGCATTTTTTCTATGCCCGTGCATAAGATATATCTTTTCTTTTTTCTCCCTCTTCATCTCCCTCTCCCTCTCATCTTTCTAGTCGGGGACTTACTCTGTCACCCAGGCTGGCGTGCAGTGGCACGCTCATGGCCACCAAAGCCTCGACCTGCTGGGCTCAGGCGATCCTTCTGCCTCAGCCTTCCAAGGAGCTGGAACTACAGGCATGCACCACTATGCCCAGCTATTTTTTTTTTCCTATTTATTGTGGAGACCAGGTCTCGCCAAGTTGCCCAGGCTGGTCTTGAACCCCTGGACTTAGGCAATCCATTTGCCTCTGCCTCCCAAAGTGCTGGGATTACAGGCGTCAGGCACTGCGCCCGGCACTTTTGATTCTTTATTGGGCGTGGGAAGGGAGGGGAGGCAGTTGTCAATAAAAGATGCTGTCAGGACAACGGGGAAATTGGAGCACATTCGAGAAGACTGTCGTCTCAGCATCACCTTTCCCGACTACGGTCACTGTGTTGTGGTTATGTGGCAGAATTCGCTTGTTCTAGGGAGGTGCAGGCTGAGGTTCTTAGAATGAAGTGTTGTGGTGTCTCCAACTAACCCTCAAATGTGTCCAGGAAAAATGCAAAGTCGGAGAGAAAGGTTAGAGCCAAGGTGCAGAGTGCTAGCTGCTGTGCAGGGCGTCTGTGGGGCGCGGCCAGCTGCCCTCTCCAGAGTGGAGGTGCTCAGGCCCCTTCAGAAGTAGCCTACAACCAGTGGAGTGTAAAGGTCCCCTTGTCCCAATTCAGGATGACCTGGAAGGGCGATCCCAACCCCAGAGCTCCCTCCTCCCCAGAAGAGCTGGGGCTCCTGCTGTGTTTGCATCCCAGTCAACACCCTTTGCCCAGACCTGCTTCCTCCTCTATCCCTGGGGACACCTTATTAGTCTTCCAGTCTCTGTCTCTGCAGGAACCCCACCTGTGCGACTATGTGAAGTGCTCACAGATGTGGTTATTAACCCTTCAACTTTTCTGGTGTTTGAAACGTTTTCAAAATAAAAACTTTGTGGAAAATAAAAGACAAACTGGATAATGTTGATCACAAAGGCTTATTATCTTTAATATATAAACATTCTTATAAATCAACAAGAGGAAGACAAATGGGTCATTTTAAAAAATGTGCCATGGAAATAAGAAGAATCACAAAGAACCATTATAAGACCATAAACAGGTGACAATATGTTTAAACATATCATATAAATGTACTTCTAAAACAAGAAATAGCTTTTTTCCCTTACCACATTGGAAGAGATGTAAGAGGATGACTTGGGACTGGTGAGGCTTGGGGAAGATGTGCTCCACACAGTTTTCCTGAGCACAGTTTAGTAGAATATAGATATCAAACCCATTACAAATGATGTCCTTGTGCCCTCAAGTTCTGTGGCTTTCTACAGCATCCAGACAACATGGCTGGGTTTGCTGTGATACAGGCGACGGTTCCTAATGACACCTTGGAGACTGTCAGCCCAAGCTCCCTGCCAACACCTGCTGACTTGTTACCTCTGGGGACTGTGGTGGGCTGTGTACTACCTGCCATTCCCGGCTCCCTAGCCTGTGTGCAAAGTAGGACATGGAGGTCTGAGGCCCTGGAGGGGCATGACAGAGCTGGGCAGGACTTGGGGAGCCACTGACCAGCGCCCACAATGGCTGGGAACCTGCCCACCCCAGCCTCCTCCACAAGGCTGGCCCCTGTGCTCCCTCCACAGCTCCACCTGTCCTGCACTGGGGGGCCACACCTTTGGGCTCCTCCAACTCTGCTCCTGACCCTGTCAGCCCGTATCTTCCCAGGCTGAAGAGAATCATTGTGTGTCTAGAACAGCAACCCTGGGCTCTATCTAAGCAAGATTGGAGGACTGGGTATTCCAAATTATTGCACAAAGAGTCAGCATCTTTTATTCCAAAAGTTTTGTTTTTGTTTTTGTTTTTGTTTAACTCGTATGTACCCATAAAGGCCTCCAAGAAAATCTAATGGAAACACAACCCCAGAACATTCTCAATACTGAAATTCACAATGGGCAAGTCCACAGAGGGGAAAATGCCTCAAAGACAGTGGCCATACCGTGGAGACTGGATGGGCAGGTTATATTAACTAGTTCTCCAACTAGTTGAACTAGGACTTACCCAGTTAATACTAAAAGCCGCCATTTATTGAGCCGGGCATTGTAGTAAGGCCTTTCCTTACTTGACTTCATTCACTTTTTGGCACATCCCTGATAGGTAGGTAGGAACTGCCCCTCCTCACTTCATTTGCAGATGAAGGGGACAGAAGATTCCAGCAGTTAGTTGACTTAATCAAGGTCACAAAGCTAGTGCACAACAAAGATGACTTGGAAGCCAGGTCTTTTCTTTTTTTTGAGTTGGATTCTCACTCCGTTGCCTAGGCTGGAGTGCAGGCATGTTCCTGGCCACCGCAGCCAACCTGCTGGGCTCGGGCGATCCTTCCGCCTCAGCCTTCCAAGTAGCCGGAACTACAGGCGCGTGTTATCACACCTGGCTAATTTTTGATTTATTTTGGAGATGAGGTCTTGCCAAGTTGCCCGGGCGGGTCTCGAACCCGTGGGCTCAGGCAATCCACTCACTTCAGCCTCCCAAAGCACTGGGATTACAGGCTGAGCCACCGAGCCCTGCCTCCCCCCTTTTTTTTTCAAAAAATATTTTTTTAGTTTCAATAGCTTTGAGAGGTAAAAATAGTTTTGGTCTGGGCTTTAAGTTACGCACCACCCCCACCTGTGCACATTGTACCCAATGGGTGACTTTTTTAAAGTGAGAAAGCAGGATTTATTGAGAAGACAGAAAAGCTCCCACAGTGGGAGGGGACCCGAAGGGGTTGCCCTAATGGGTGAATTTTAAATGACCCCATACTGTAGTATTTTTCTTAGTAGAGGTGTGTGGTCCTTGTCCCCTCATCTTTCAGGACACCTTACAGCCCCAGGTAAGCTTGTTCACCCGCAGAGGGCCTGATCACTTGTTTCTGAGTGTTCTCCCTGACTAGCCAGGTTTTTGTCATTCCAACAGGTAGGAAATTGTCACACTGTGATGCTGTTACAACAAGTGACCAGCAGATGGCAGTGCCCACCAGCCCTCCCTCATTTGTCCCAAACCCAGGGGTTCTCATATGAGACCTTCGGGAATGCTTCTGGAGCTACCCTTCTCTCCTCTTCTTTGTTGCTTCCCCTCCCCCACCTGGTGGCCTGGGGCACCAGGGCAAGCCACGCCCAGCGACCTGGGGCCAGAGCTGCAGCTGACCCCAGTGTGAATGCCAGAGCTGTTGCCTGGGGTAACCTGGGGCCGGGCAGCATGGGTTGGGCCTGGGAAATTTCTCGAGCCTGAGGAAGTCCAGGCTTGGGCATCACACTAGGGCTGACCCTGAGCCTACTGCAATGTCCCCACCTTTGCTATCCCAGGGCTTTCTTTCTTTTTTTTTTGAGTTGTAGTCTCACCCTGTCTCCCAGACTGGAGTGCCATGGCACGCTCACGGCCACCCCAGCGTCCACCTGCCGGGCTCGGCGATCCTTCCATCTTAGCCCTCCAAGTAGCCGGAACCACAGGTGCGTGCTACCACACCCAGCTAATTTTTTAAAAAAATTTATTGTAGAGACGAGGTCTCGCCAAGTTTCCTGGGCTGATCTCAAACCCACGGGCTCAGGCAATCCACTCGCCTCACCCTCCCAAAGTGCTGGGATTACAGGCTGAGTCACCAAGTCTGGCCAGGTCTTTCTGAAGGAGACGTTTGTGGCACATCTCTGGAGTGAGTGAAGACCAGCACTACCAGATTCAGAGATGCTTGCTGCCTCTGCTGGCTGTTGTCATTGTTTTCCCTCTTGTGTTTGTCCAGTATACCTAACCCAGGGCCTTGCCTCCTCCCCTGTAACCTTCTCTCCAAATTTGAGTCAGAAAGGCCAGAGGACAAGCTCCTAGCTGGGTCCCTGGCAGTAGAACAATTCTCACTCTCTCCCCACTTTCACTGCAGACCCAGGTCAAATGTCAGTGGACGTTTGATTGTCAGCCTCGCTGTAAATTTCGGGGTCTCAGGCCAGGGAGGGTGAAGGGCTTACAGTTCAAGTTTAGAGGCACAATTTGAATTCAGGTTTCTTGACTCCCAGGAGCAATCATTTTATGCTCCAAATTGGTGGAAAGCCAAGGACCCAGCACCCCCAACAGGACACGGCAGAGGCTGACCCTCATCATGCCTCACCCACAGGGTCCCTGAGCAGAGCTGAGACAAGACCTTCTGTACTGTGATGGAGAGCAAAGGCCCCGGATCACAGAGGGGACCTGGGATTGCAGATGACTGTGATGCCAAATGACTGGCTGCTGATCACTTTCCCTTGTTAGGGTCTTGGCTTCCACATGTGGACAATGTGAGCTACAGCACAGCGCAGGTCCCCTCTAAGGGACCCCCTAGTTCTCTTGTCATCAGTCACAGGGGCCAGGTGTCTGGGTACAGCAGGAGACCCCCCCTGTGCAAGGCTGAGTAGGCTGCAGCTGGGGATGGTCCAAGTTCCCGTGCCTGAAAGTCGCCTCCACGTGGCTCTAGCTGTTGGAATCTATTTTCCCCAGTGGCGTCAAACTGGTGTTCTAAGATCTCAGGTGATGTGTAAATTCCCACAGCAAAGGTGCCTTCAAGAGATGTGGCTCTCATAGGTGCGGTATAAAGAACTTCTCCACATTCAGAGCTGTCAGAGGCTGCTGGGATAGGGAGCCCTGTCTCTGTAGGTTTGCAGGCACAGCCCCGGAAGCAACATGTTAAATGAGTCAGGCATGGCATGGAAGTTGATCTAACTAACCCAAAGATTCTTTTAGATCTGGGATTCTATGACTGGTTCAGAGATTAGTGTCCAGAAGAAGCAGACAGCTTCTATGAGGAATGGATAAACTAGGTGCCCTCTCAGGGAAGGATGTCGGGGTGAGAATGTAGGAACTGCTTCACCCCAATTATGAAATATTCCCCCCAACCAGGCTGCTTCCCCTCCTTCCTTCTGTTTAAGCCTGGAGCCTGGAGGGCTAGGGGTCAAGGAGAGGTCATCAGATGCTTGAAGAGCTTCATTTAGAGCTTTCAGGGCCCAATAATCTCCTGGCTGTCTCTAAGCTCCACTCCAGCCTGTCTCTGAACTCTGGGACCCATCAGCAGCTTTCCAGGCACTGCTGAGACCACACAGAGGACATAGGGATTTCCGTTCTCAATGCTCTTGGCATGCTTAGTGCATAGAGCACAGCTTCAATGTCCCAGGCTGAGGCGCTGGCTCTTTCCTGCCCAGCCCACTGACCCAAGGCTCCCTACATTCTCCAAGAGGAGCACCAAGCTGGCCTGGGCTGGATGGGGACTGTGGGCCCAACAAGGACTACCTGTTCACCAGGAGGATTCGAGCCTCATGGAGTCTGTGATGGATGGTTGGGGTTGGAGTCAGGGATTGGTGGCTCCTGGTCTCTTTCTCCTCAGTGAGGACACTAGCTTCACTGCAGGCAGATACCCAATCCTGGGCCTCAGGATGCCCTGGGCAGGTCATCTGGAGACCTAGGTCACAGGCAGGTCCTGTAACTGGTACAGCAGACTGTTTTCAATGGCAGGAGTGAGCTCCTAGTTGACAGCAGTGGCTGGAAGAAGTCCCCTGGGCAATACTTTCATAGTCTTCATCTGAACCTGAGGTTCTTTCTCCATCAATAATTTTCCAGAGAGCCAGAAAGGCAGCAACAGTCTGCCTCTCCGCTGGGGGTTGGAGGAAGGAATTGGCAGACCAAAGCCCCTCACAGTGCCATCCCTCTGGACAGCATAAAGCCAAGGATTGGGTGACTCCAAGCTGGTGACTCCGGGCTCTGCCACTCACCAGGTGACCATGGGCAAGGTGTTGAGTTTCTTTGACTCAACCTTCCTCGTCTACAAATGGGAATAATACCTACCTCACAAGATAGCGTCATTCTGAGAATAAGATATGCAAAGCTGCAGGCTTGATGCCCGGCATCCAAGAGATTACACATGGGCACTATCACTACTTATAGGGAAGGAGCGAGCTAGACGTGGTGCAAGTCTCCCCTATGCCGCCCTCCTTTCTGGACTCCCATGTGTCTCCTGCTGATCACGGACTCACAGACCACCCCCCACCCCACCCCACCCCCTGCTGCGGGGTTCCCCCCCTTTACTCTGAGCCTCCTT
>CAUYQG010214844.1:0-19570 GCA_963574415.1 Tarsius wallacei | reverse complement strand
GTGCTGGACAGCAGCGAGACTGACTTTCTAGCTGTTGGCAGAGGGAGACTTGCAGTGAGATCACAGTTGATGCAATATTCTGCTTTATGTTCCGTGTTTCCCACATCGCTCAAAAGCTCTCCATGGGAATGAAAAGGGTGTGGAGATGGTAGGAATATCCTCACTGGGAAGCCCTTGAACTGTTCTTTTCTTTTCTGCTTCTCTAGAACCAATCACTGACTTACCACATTATGACGTGCACTTGGAGGGCATGCAGGTTTTTGGTAAGTGAGGGGCTGGTGGCAAAGGAGGCCTGGGCAGGCATTTGTGGGCTCCCATCTTTTGTGTTCCTGGGCCTGCTCAACAGACCCACAGGCTTATGATGCCTGTATAGTTAGCAAGCCCCAGGATGCCTGAATTGTCCGTTCTGTGGGACAGAGTTGAAAACAAAGACCTAGACACAATATATTAGATAAAAATATGGTAATGGTGGCCCAGATAGTGTCTATCCCATTTTTGCTATTCTCCTTAGAAATAGCTGTTTCCCTTGCTTCTTAAACCCTTTTGGTTTTGTTTTTAGCTTTCAGGAATCTGGGAACATTATAGAGGGGAAGTCTTAAAATTTTTCTTCTGTTCCAGTCTGACCCATACACATTTAGAGGCACAATATCAAACATTCTTTCCCAAACTGACTGCCTCAAAGGACAATGGGGTAGCAGGTACTGTGCTGGACAGCAACGAGACTGACTTTCTAGTTGTTGGCAGAGGGAGACTTGCAGTGAGATCACAGTTGATGCAGTATTCTGCTTTATGTTCCTTGTTTCCTACATCCCTCAAAAGCTCTCCATGGGAATGAAAAGGGTGTGAAGATGGTAGGAATATCCTCACTGGGAAGCCCTTGAACTGTTCTTTTCTTTTCTGCTTCTCTAGAACCAACCACTGACTTACCACTTTATGACGTGTACTTGGATGGCATGCAGGTTTTTGGTAAGTGAGGGGCTGGTGTCAAAGGAGGCCTGGGCAGGCATTTGTGGGCTCCCACCTTTTGTGTTCCTGAGGGAAAGGCTGCTTTCCTCCCATATACTTGATTCCCACCATTAACTCGTGACCACACCCGCCTTCTATTTTGTTTTCCTAGAATTCCCCATTGATGTGGAGTCGGCCAGCTCCAGCTTTGTGGAAGAATCTACAGAGGCCAAGGGTAAGGACTCCTGGCTTCAAACATGCAGAAGTGTCTCCCTGCCTTTCTTTCCCTGCTTATATTTCATTGCTTAGGAATGTCCTATGGGAATTTATATGTCTGGGCATACTTTTGCTACTTTGCTCTCTGAGGTAGGGTAAACTTTTGCCAAAAGTTCTTTGAAACTTGAGGCAAATTTAAGCATTTTTCCAGGGCATTTTTAACAGATGGAATCTGTTGAATACCTACATGATTCCAGCCCTGAGGTCTGCCCTGACCAGATCTCTGGGACCAATCTCTAGTATTCTTTGATGTTTCCGTTGGGTTGACAAGTGTAGTGACAAGAATGAACCTGAGAACTTTCTTTTCTTTTCCAGCTGATTACAATACAGCTCAGAGAGAGAACTTTGTGAGTAAAAATGATGGTAAGTGCAAATGTTATTTGAATTTAGACCGAACACAAAAAAAGACTTAAAACCTTCATGAATTAAGCAGTGGTCCCATCTCTGTCCACTCCCTTTCTCAAACCTCCATGATTTTTTATTGTTCTGTTACTTAAGCAAGGGGTGCTAAGATTTCAATAACCTCTGCCCCCACGAACCCCAATAGTTTAGGGGATACCCGAGATTTTTGCTAAAATTAAACCTTGGACCTTATGTACAAAGGTACATTTCTAAGTAATTTGATTATGTCTACAAATAATAGCTAACTATATACTAGCACTGTTCTAAGTGTATTGGGGAACTTCAGGTAGTCGTTGGAGGAATATAGAATTTTTTTTTTTTTTTTTTTGTGGAAGCTGAAAAACCTGCTTAAATGGGCTTGTTTTTATAAGTTTAAATTTTTGTTCTGCCACTGTCTCCTTTGCAGAATAAGTCTTTTCCTGTAAAATGTTGCTCTCCCTCAGTATTTGTAGAGTTCTAATTACCCAGCATGTAATGCATGGTCAATATTGCTATGTCTTCCTTTTCTCCCATGGGGTGTCAGAGAGATCCTCATGTTTGATTACAAGAGTAAGAGGCAGCCTCTGGCTTAGATCCATCTGGTCAAGTCTGCTGGAGTACCGACCCCACCTGTTCTGACTCCTACCTATCAAAAGACGGTTTCTGAATGTGACAATAACCAAAACACTGAGGTTCTTTGATTTTTAATAAAAAGAATAATTTTCCTGGAGGTCTTACTGTTTACATTAAGAAATTTATTGCATTATTTCTGATAGATGTTACGGTTGTTTATCCTGAAGAACTCACGACTGCAACACCAGGTAAAGTCATAGATTTTTGTATTTTTAAATATTCCTGGCCTTTGATTTTTCTTGTGAGGGATTCCAGGACAGAAGCCAGAAGTAGGATTCTGGTGCTCTGCCCCATTTTCTGCCTGTCTCTGCTGGGTGTCATGTTTGTTTAGCTGAATCCACTCCTGGGGAGAAGAGAGAATATGATGCTAGCACGTAAGGATAGGTCCAGTTTCCTGCCGCTTCAAAGTGTGAGTGGAGACCAAGCCTTTAACCAAATCCTTCTCATGGAGGACATTTGCCTTCCCTTTCCGTGGTTGGGTTTCAGTCCTGGTAAAGTGCCTTGGAGGTTAGGAGAAGGAGGGTTTGAGTGCCCCTACATTTGCTAGTACTATTGTTTACTGGAAATGAATAAGAAACATTTCTTTACTTAATTGCAGATGAGTTTAGCACCTCTGTGGGAAGCAGTGAGTACACCTCAGAATATGTAAGTTTCTCCTCTCCAGCTTCTGACACATTATTGAATATTTGATATGATTTTCAACCCTGGTTTTAATCCACTAGTACAAATTCAGACTCATGATGGAACTCATGACTGAAATGCCGGGTAGGCCATAGATTTTTGCATTTTTAAATATTACTGGTCTTTGAATGAGTTTTCTTGGAAGAGAGTCCAGGACAGAAGCAAGAAGTGGGATTCTGGCATTCTACCCCCGTTTTTTGCCCATCTCACCTGGGTGTCATGTTAACATAAACTGAACCCACTCTTGGGAGAAGAGACAATATGATGATATCACATGAGGATAGGCCCAGTTTACTTGCTGCTCTCAGGAGCTTTGAAGTGTGAGTGGTGCCAGGCACTGTGGCTCACGCCTGTGATCCCAGCACTTTGGGAGGCTGAGGTGAGTGGATTGCCTGAACTCAGGGGTTCGAGACCAGCCTGAGCAACATGGCGAGACCTCATCTCTACAGTAAATCAAAAAATTAGCCGGTTGTGGTGGTGCACACCTGTAGTTCTGGCTACTTGGAGGGCTGAGGTGGAAGGATAGCTGGAGCCCAGCAGGTCAACGCTGGTGTGCCTGTGAGCGTGCCACTGCACTCCAGCCTGGGCGACAGTGTGAGACTCCGACTCAAAAAAAAAAAAAAAAAAAAGTGGAGACCAAGCCTTTTACCAAATTCTTCTCATGGAGAATATTTGCATTCCCCTTCCATGGTTTGGTTTCAGTCCTGGTAGAATGCCTTGGAGGCTAGGAGAAGGAGGGTTTGGGTGCCCCTACATTTGTTAGCACTACTGTTTACTGGAAATGAATAAGAAACATTTCTTTACCTAATTGCAGACAGGCCAGGCAAGCTCCTCTGCCAAAAGCATTGAGTTCATCCCAGAATATGTTTGTAAGTTTCTCTTCTCTTCCTTCTGACATGTTATTGAAGATTTGATACCATTTTCAATGCTGGTTTTAACCTATTAGTAAAGATTCAAACTCAAAACTTTCCAGATTCTGAAATCAGCTATAAAATCTAATACGGAGTTTAAAAGGCAACCTCTTTCCTTCCTGAGTCTAATTTTCAAAACTAATTGACTGGATTTTCAGTAAACTAATAAACACAAGATAAACAAGTCATCTCGCTTGAGTTTTCAAAATTCCTTCCTTCCTGTCCCTGGAGTCTTATCTAAGGGAAAAGCCGGCATGTATTTCGATGCATAGAACATATAATTCAGTTAAAAACTCCAAAGCCTAGGGACTCTGAATCAGGAGGTTCCAATTCAATACTTCATCCCACTCTTGGCTTTTTTGGGAGCTCCTAAACCAGGACATGAAGTAAAATGGGTAGCTGGACAGTGTGTAAATATCTCGCCTAAGGCAGAAGACAAGGGAGGGAGGATAAAGAATTACACTTTAAGTCACATACCCAAGGTCACAGTGTTGAGTGAGAAAATAAAATATGGACTGATCTTTTGAGCACTAGTTCTGTTGTTTCTCTTGGTAACTCTGTTTTATTTATTTATTTTTTACCTTTTTTATTTAGAAAATGAAGCAGAATCTCCATTAGCTGTGACTATCACTGTGCTACCCAGTACTTTCTAAGAAGATTCTGAGCTTTTGAACATGCCTACCACTATACTACAGAAGATTGCATAATTGTAGAAAACTAGAGAAACATAGGATGTGTCCAGCTGAGGCACTAATCCTGGCTGGGTGGAGTCAGTTGTATGAGGATGGGGAGCGACCTTTCTTAGCTGTATTCTATTGAATGTGGATTCAGTAAATGTTGATTTAAAGTAAAGCTTGACACTGGTTTTTATTTTATGAGGAAACAGATTCCTTAATTGCCTTGTGTTAATGCCCATCATGGTTTTATTTCTCTCTGATACTTTATAAATAGATTCTAATACTTGACAGGGGCCACAAGAAAGCATGAAATGAACCTACAGAAAGTATATTAGTTTTCCCATTGCTGCAATAACATATTACCACAAACTTAGTGTTTTAAAAGAACATGAATTTATTATCTTACAGTTTGGCAGCTCAGATGTCTGCAAGGGGTCTCACTGGGTTAAATCCATGTGTCAGGGCTGAGTTCCACACTAGAGGCTCTATAGGAGAATTCCATTTTCTTACCCACATTCCTTGGTCCTCTTCCATATTCACAGGCAGAAACAGCCAATTGAGTCTCACATTATCACATCACATTACCTTGGAACTGACCCTTCTGCCTCCCTCTTCCACATGTAAGGACCTTGTAAGTGTACTGGCTCCACTTGGATGACCCAAGATACTCTCTATTTTAAGGGCAGTTGATTAGCAAACTGAATTCCCCTTTGCCATGCAATTTAACATAGTCACTGGTTCTGGGGATGAGAAAGTGTTCATCTCTGGGAGATCATTATTCTTTATATCACAGACAGATTAGATATTTTACTCCTAGACTTGGCTTGGTTAAAGTAGGGGGTAGATACCATTACCCATGCTTTTTTTTTTTTTTTAAAGGCTTACACACTAGATTTGTAAAAGCACATGTGTTTACATAAAATTAGTTGGTAATGCACATATTTGTACCTTTCAGTATTTGTATGCAGTCACGTGAATGACAAACTAAAATGGTGGACATTTACTTTGAATTTGCATTGTACATTGGGGGTAATGAATCCTTTAGAGTGGTGTGTGGACTTGGGAGTGGGGAGAAATGTATTCTAATTGTAGTTTCTTATTGTGGTTAATCACTTATGAACTCCAGCTTTCTCTTAGAAAATAAGGCAGTTATACCAGTTCAAAGTTTTTTTTGTTCTTTAATATATTTTAGCAAATAATACACCAAATGTTTAGAATCATTAACTTCCAGAATTATGAATTTAATTGTTTGTCTCAAGTAGAAATATTCTGTGTTCACCAGTGGTTTTTATATAACATGCAGTAAGTCCCTCACTTTTATGATGAGCTTGGATCAGAGCACATCAGATTTCAGGATTCTTTATCCTGGCTCCATCAAGCCACTGGTCTTAGGGCTTTTCTTCTAAATAGAAAGCAGTTCCAAGGCCTGCCCTGATCTCTTTTAAGGTTAAAAGACTATTTCTGTTGAGGCTATTTCTGCTAGTCCCTATTTTTCTTTTTCTCTTCCCATTTTTCCTTTTAAGAATTCAGCATGAAATTTTGTGGCGGACCATTAGGATGGCTTATAAATTTAGCCAGGAAAGTGTTAGTAGACTCATAATAGGCACTCATTAGTATCTATCCAAAATAAAAATAGGTTTTCTTTCAAGTTTTAATAGGTCAATTAAAAGTAGCTGCCTAGAGAAAAATGAGGTGACTACCTAACCAGAGGAGTTGTAGCACCTGTACCGTGCAAATGCAAGCAGGTGATACTGGTGTAAATGGCAGTCGAAGCCATGGGTTTAGATGAGGCCACTTAGGAATAGGGTAGATATCAAGAGGAGTAAGGCCCTTGAGACAGCCTACTGGGAATTTTGTGCACCGAACAAACCAATGATGAAGCATACTACCCAGTGACTGTCCTCATAGCAGCTCCCAGTGAAGGCTTCCCTTTGCTGAGAACTTTACATGGGTTATTTACACTATGTATACATTTTATACAATATTCATTGTACAATATTAAATAATATTTTATATAAAATTTGTACAATTTATATACCAATATAAATATTGAGTGACTTTTGGTAATGGTGTATGGCTATTCTGTTTCTGTAATCCAAAAACCCCTCCATTTTCAAGTATTTGGTTTACTTTAGTAAAAATAAAGTAAAAATGTAATTAAAATGTAATTATTAATATGTTGGGTCAAAAGCCTGCCATTTGACTTTATTTTCTGCGTATCTTATTTTTTTTCTCTGTTTTCTATGTCTTGCCTTCTTGTGCATTACTTGAACTTTCTAAATTTTTAAAAAATAATTCCATTTTGGCTTATCTATAGTACTTTGGGATGTATCTCTTCACACAGATTTTTTAGTGGATGCCGTAGGTTTTACATTACATATATAACTTATCACTTACATAACTTATACATTATATAACTTATAACTACCACTTTAGCTTAAAGTCTAAAGAAGTGCTGCCTCATAGAACTTCCTGTGATGGTATAAATGTTCTATATCTGCTATTCAATATAGCTAGTGTGATTGAGATTCAGAATTTTGCATATTTTATATTTAGTTTAATTTTAATTTTAATGTAAACAGGTACATGTAGCTTGTGGTTACCATGTTGGACAGTGCAACTCGAAAGAAAATGGGGCTATAAGTAAATTAATGCACTAATGGATACATAATTACAAATTGAGATAAGAATTCAGAAAGAATGGAACACAGTTCCATGCAAATTACATAAAAGAGACTGAGTAGGAGTCAACTAGGCAAAGGGAAAGTTGGGAGAGGAGAAGAGCATTGTAAGTGTAGGATGTAAGTTCATACTCTGAAGAGACATAGCAGAAAGTACAGAAGAAGGCTAGTTTGCAACAGTGACCCAACGGGAGGTGTTTAAGGTGTGTCTGGAAAGGGAGGAAGGAACTAGATCATATTGGTCTCGATGATCTTGACCGTAGGGAGTTTTTAAACTGGAGCTGGCAGAGGGCTTTTACACGACCATGTATGTGAAATGAAAAGTTTATTCTAACTGCAGACTACAGCTTGGAGAACTTGGAAAGAAAGCTAGAATGGCTAAGGGTCACCCAAATAGGGAGGATATTGCCATAGTTTAGGTGAGGGTAGACAGTAGAGATAGAGACAAGTGAATGGAGACGAGAAATATTTAGAAAATTTGAACAGAGGACAGACTTTGTATGTGAAATGAGACAGAGCCAAAGCTATAGATTTTGTATTGCATGAATGGTTGGGTGGTG
Source organism: Tarsius wallacei (assembly GCA_963574415.1). Taxonomy (NCBI): domain Eukaryota; kingdom Metazoa; phylum Chordata; class Mammalia; order Primates; family Tarsiidae; genus Tarsius; species Tarsius wallacei. The sequence continues at coordinate 11,825 of CAUYQG010214844.1, read as the reverse complement.
GTCGCTAGAGTTTGACCTGGAAACTAAAGGAGCATGTGTTTCCCTGCACCAACCCTGACCCTGCAAGTTGAGAAGTCGGAGGAGCAGGAGGGGCAGGGATGTCTGGGGAATAGCTGGATGGAAGCTGGGTTGAGGTCCAGGTCTGACCTGGCCAAGCTCCCTAAGGAACCTGCTAGGCAAGTTTTTCCTCCCCTTTTGCCTAACTTCTGGTTCGGAATTTCCTGGACATTCTAAGTACCTCCCCAGACTGTACCACTGAGCATAGGAGTGGTAGAGAATTCCAGTTATGGAGTGGGAGTGGAGGAGCTTTTCTGCTGGATGTTGCAGGAAGACTTAGATGTCTACAGAAAACCACATAAGCGAGGAAAAGGAGGTGATTGTTAAGTTCAGAAAAACCAAAAAATTTGCAAGGAAGGAAAAGTAATTGTAATTAATTGGTGATTTCAAGTACAAAGTAGTGTTGATGTTGGTGACCATAGGATACACATGTACACAATGGCAAATGACACCTCTTTGTTCTAAAGAAAAAAAATCACTATCCAAGAGACTTCACTGCTTGGAACTGGACTTCCTAGCAGGGCTCACTCAGAAGAATCAGACCCATCCTTAACATTCACTCACCTATATCCTTGTCAGAAACAATCTTGGGAGAGTGAGGTTGTTATAGAGGTCAGGTGGGAAGTAAAAGATTGGAGGTGGGAGACCTTGCCTTTGCTTCCTCTCCAGGTGCTTTCTCTCCATGATGCCAAATGAGAGAGACTCTTTGAGATCCACTTGGAAAAGATGGCCTCTCCATAGAACTGGTCCATTGTGGCAGTTGGCTTTACCAAAGCAAGTGATATGAGAAAAAGAGAGGGGGAGAGAGAGAGAGAGAGAGAGAGAGAGAGAGAGAGAGAGAGAGAGAGAGAGAGAGTAAAATTGAAAAACAAAAGATGAAGCCACAGCGTGTGTTTGTTTTGTTTTGTTTTGTTTGTATAGCAATCTCAGAGGTATATACCGCCACCCCTGTCATAGTCTATTGGTCACACAGGCCAGTCCTGACATAATGAGTTGAGGACTACACAAGAGTGTGAATACTAGGAGGCAGGAATCTTGGGTGCTAGCTGTCTCATAATGACAATTATTTTGATTCAAAAAATAAAGAAGGTTAAAGGGATTGAGGGTTTTTGTGAATTCAAAGATGGCTTTAAAGTGGTAACGTCTGAGCAGATTTGAATAAGGTGACAAAGCATGCTTTATCATTTTCTATCTTACCAGTCTTGTTAGTTTTTAAAGAACCTCCTATTTATTAGTGTTTTTTAAAAAGTGAGTGCTTACTAGTCTGTTGTGTATATAGGTACATGAAGGGAGACATTTTCCCATCAACTTCTTTTAACTCTTTTTACAATCCATGTATCTATGGCAAATTTCCTTTTCTCACTTCTGATGTTTGCTTTGTTTTCTGTTTTTCTCTTGATTAGAATTATAAAAAGTTTGCCTCTTATGATAGTCTAAGAGTCGGCGATTGAATCTGTTATAAATTAAATTGTTTTTCTGTTTTCTCATTCTAGATGCTTTATTCTAATTTGGGTTAGAATGACAAACTTTGACATTATGAAGGCAATACTTCACCCTATTAACTGACACAGACCTGACGTGGTCGAAGTTTAAGCAGACTTTGCATTTAAAATCCAAAATGTCATGTATTAAACTTCCATATTAAATGCATACAAATACACACAACAGACTAGCAGGCACTCACTTTTTAAAAAAAACATGAATGAGAAATTTCTTAAAAAAACTTATAAAACAGACTGGTAAGACAGAAAATGATTAAAAAATATAGACAAAGTGTTACTTTTTTTCCCCCCACAGTCCTCTTCGTTGATGATTGTTGTAGTGGTGGTGTGAGAATAGAGAGAAATACATGGTTTTAGAAAGTTTTCCCAAAGCAGTAAGTCTTTTTATTTTAGAGTTGTGAGGTACAAGTGAGGATTTACTACTGAAGTATGTGGCATGCAGATGAAGTCTGGGCTTCTAGCTGGCCCTTTCTACCCCTGATAGTGGAACAGGTACCCTGTGTGTTGCCACTTGCCTCCTCCCCAGACTACAGACTACCCGTCCTTCCCTTACAGTGTTCAGTGTTTGCTGATCCTACCCTTGTGCTAGTGCAACCTGTGATCAGAGCCTGCTTATGGGTGAGAACATGTGATATGTTCAGTTTTTTGTTTCTGTGATAGTTCATTTAGTGTGATGGCTCTAGCTACATAAAAATTGCTGTGAAGGTCATGATTCTGTTCTTTATGGCTGCTTTTTTTTTTTCTTTTTAACTACTGGAAGAAACATTGACAGCAAATATTGTAAGCAGATCTTTTGACAAAGCAATCTTTTTTTTTTTTTGAGTTGGAGTCTCACTCTGTCACCCAGGCTGGAGGGCTGTGGCACACTCACAGCCACTCCAGCGTCGATCTGCTGGCCTCCGGCGATCCTTCCGCCTCAGCCTTCCAAGTAGCCGGAACTACAGGCGCGCGCTACCACGCCCGGCTGATTTTTGATTTATTGTAGAGACGAGGTCTCCCCAAGTTGCCCGGGTGGGTCTCGAACCCGAGAACTCAAGCAATCCACCTGCCTCGACCTCCCAAAGTGCTGGGATGACAGGCTGAGCCACTGAGCCCCACTGACAAAGCAATCTTAAAACCTTTAATTTGGAAGCATTTAATTCCTTACAAGTTCATGTCTACTGTTCTTTCCTAAAATAATTATTAGGAGGTGGTGAAGGCAGTCTCTGCTATGCCTTTATATATCTTCATTCATCTTCATCCTTTAAGGTAGTCATTATTATTCTCACTTTAGATGAGGAAACTGCGGCTCTGAGAGTTTTAGGTTGCTTGCTACCATAGCTAGCAAGAAAAAAAGAATTTGGCTGAGTGCAGTGGCTCAAGTCTGTAATCCCCGCACTTTGGGAGGCTGAGGTAAGGGGTTTTCCTGAGCCCATGGGTTTAGAACAGCCTGGGCAACTTGGTGAGACCTCATCTCTACAATAAATCAAAAAATTAGCCAGGCGTCGTAGCGCATGCCTGTAGTTCCTGCTACTTGGAAGGCCGAGGTGGAAGGATCGCCAGAGCCCAGCTGGTTGATGCTGGGGTGGCTGTGAGTGTGCCACTGCACTCCAGCCTGAGCTATGGAGTGTGACTCCAACTCAAAAAAAAAAAAAAGAAAAAGAGAATTTAAACTCAAGTCTGAAGGACTCCAAATTCCTCGCCCCTTAAAACATATAATGCTGCCTTCTACTATTCACCATAGCAAAAATATGGAACCGACCATGCTGCCCATCGAAAGTGGACTGGATGAAAAATGTGGTACATATATATGATGGAATATTACGCAGTCATTAAGAAAGACAATATTATGGACTTTGCAGCAACTTGAATGGATTTAGAGTCTATCATATTCAGTGATCTATCACAGAAACAAAGAACTGAATATCACATGTTCTCACTCACAAATGGGTCCTGAACATTAATCACAATACTACAAGAGAGGGATTGGCAGTAGCCGGACACTGCTGAGGGTGGGGCACATCCATCACTAAGTCCACCTGATCCTAAAGCAGAGGAAGTGAGGACCATTTGGAGGCCCAAACTTCACCTGTACGTAGACTACTTATGTGCCTAATCCTGACTTGTACCCCACATCTTTAAAATATAATAAGAAAAAAAACTATGCTGCCTTCCTTATGAAATCCACTCTGGTTTTATTAAGGAAGGATGGAGGACATAGGAAAGAATTGAGCAATGATGAGAAAGGGGAAATGGGATATACAGTGAGAGAGAAGAGGCCTAGAATCATATTCATTCCCCTCGACTTTTTTGGGGAAATTTTAAGGATTTCCTCAGTGACTGCAACTTCCTCACATTTGTTTTATTTCCCCTGTTTCTCTAAAATTACTGGAAAAATGTCTGAAAATAATATAAAATTTGCCTTTGTGCCATGGAATCGGAAAAGAGAAAAACAATAGAACTCTTTGTTGGCTTGAGAATAAAGGACGGGGGAAACTTACTGGAAGCCTTGATGAGAAGGGGTACTGGATATTCTTAGCTTGTATTCACGGACCTCAAATCCCAGATTCACAAACGCCCAGAAAGAAAGATGGCAATCAGAAATTGCATGCTGACTACTTTATTGGTGTGTTGAAGTTAGAGTTCTGACCACACTGCTCCAGTGTCATGGCTTTTTGAAAGACTGTTCTCTTCTTATTTACTTCCTGCAACAAACAAAGAAACAAGGAAGTTTACAGACAACACCGGACGTGGAAGTCTAGTGTCGTCTCATCTCTTCCTGGTATGGCTGCAATGAAGTAGGTGAGAGCCCATCTTCTCTCCCTGTCTCCTTTCTCCCAACACCGCCTTTCCTTCTTACTTTGTTATTTGTTCACTCTTTTTATGTTTCTGCACATAATGTACCCTAAGTTGTTGCTTAGATGATGGCCATAAAAGATTACTCTTCCAGTGTTCATCTTTTGGTTGTTGCTGAATGTGTTCAAGGATATATTTACAAAGATGCTCACTGCAACATGTACCCAGGAAAGTGAAACCGGCCTCGATGTCCAGTGACAGGGGTTGGTTAAACCACCCAAATCACGGCACAGCTACACAATGGAGTAGAATACAACTTAAGAAAAAAAAGGCTAAACAAACCAACAAAAACAACAAAAACCAAAACCACGGAAGAGATCCATATATCTCTATGAACCGATATGGATGTTTTCTAAGAAACGTGTGACTTGAAACGAGCAACATGCAGATATGTATGTAAAATATGGTATCCTTTGTGGGAAAAAATGATATATATTAATGTACACCTACATATTTCCAAGATAATGTCTCAAAGAGTTAATGGTGTCAGTTTTTGGGAAGGGTGTAGGAGGTAGGATGAGACATGCCTTTATAATTTAGTTTCATACCTGTCTGCTCAGTTAACCGTATATATTTTGCTTCGAGCATGTTTTTATTTAAAAAAGCCAGATAACATTTAGCAGCACCAAGCCAAGGTATCATTTAGCAGGAATAGTGAACCTGGTGTGAGGAGGACTGAGCAAAGTGTGCTCAGGTTGAAACCTGAGATGGTGAGTCCTTGAGTCTAGGCACAGGAGGCAAAGGACTGAAGGGAAAACCTGGCTCTATTTCCTCATTATCAACCCAGTTTTAGTAGGTAATTCAAAAGAAAAATGAAATTTAGGGACAGTGTTACGCACAATCAGAATTACCTTGGAGAGTTCGTTAAAAATACAGGGTCTTGCTACCATATCCCAGAATATCTAAATAGAAATCTTAAAAATGGGACCTAGGACTATACAAATTCAACATGTTTGAATTTGTTTCATGGACACAATAAAGTCTGAGAACTGTAGCCGTGAGAGCCTTTGATAAAAAATGAACTGGAATCATTCCTGCCATTGAATTCTAGATTACTGGGGTGATTTACCTTGGAAAAATCTTGGTGGTCTATTCCCCTGGAAAGGTGGTGGTGGTGGACCCTGGGACCTTCCAGGAAGAGGTGGGGGAGGGCATCCTTGATTGCCTCCTGGTCGGGGTGGTCCTTGTTGATTTCCAGGATGAAGTGGGGGAGGACTATGGTGATGGCCTCCTGGTCGGGGTGGACCTTGTTGATTTCCAGGATGAAGTGGGGGAGGTCTATGGTGATGGCCCCCTGGTCGGGGTGGACCTTGTTGGTTTCCAGGGCAAGATGGGGGAGGATGTTGGTGGTTGCCTCCTTGTAAGGGTGGTTTTTGCTGAGGACCATCATCTTGGTTTCCATCATCAGCAGGAGGTTTAGGTGGGAGTCCTCCAGATGGTGGTCTCTGGGGTTTCTGATCTGGGCTCTCGCTTGAGTTCCCAAAGTCTGTGTGTGTAATACACAAGAATGACTGAACTCAGTGATGGAAGACTCTTCTCCTTCAGCCTCTCTGATCTTATCACACAGCCTATTTCTCCCAGCACCTTCCTTTCAACTGCCAACCCTCCTTCTGTCTACTGCTTCCTTAGGCAGATCTCTTAAACTGTATACTCTTGATAGCAAATGTCTCATTTCTTTGCTGTGAGACATGAGTGTATCCTTAAAATTGGCAAAAAAGGAGGTTTTGGAAACCTTAGAATTCCTAGAGAATCTCTCCCAGGACAGAACAGAAGCAAAGGGATCATGAATATTTATTATGTTGTCAGTTATATTTCAAGCCACTGTAATAACTTGCTAACTCTGGCCCCACCTTTGGGCATGTGTAGAAACTAGAGCTGGTTCCCCAGGCTCCAAGAACCAAGTGAAGAAATACTAAGAGAGAGAGAGAGAGAAAAAAGAAAGACAAAATGAGGGCCCACACAGGAGTCATTAAATAGTTGTGGCAAATTTAGTATAGTCACAGAGACACAGGTGAGTGGATCAACACAGAGAAAAGGGACCCATACACTAATTTTTTGTGCAATTCTTTTTGAAGCCATGGAAGCTGTGGAGAGGAACATTGGGAATAAAGAATGCAGTTGAGGGACTTTCAGTATAAGGAGGAGTAAGAATTAAAACATTTTCCATTTGTCTGTCACCTCCTAGCAGTGATTCCTGGCCTGGGAGAATAGGCAGTCCACTCTTGTCATCAAAGCCAGGAATCTCTGTATTCAAATTGGTGGCCCTGCTCATGTTCCTCAGAGTTAAGGTTGGGTGTGCTTTGTCTATATCTTCAGGGGCACTAACGTTAATCAATTTAGGACAAAAAATATGGTTATAAGAAGACACCACAGGTTAAACACGTGCAAGTGACTTTAACAGACATTTCTCAAAAAACAAAAACAGAAACAAAAAAGAAGACACTGGAGAACTGATAAGTTCCTGAGGATAAAAAAAGAAAGAGAAAGTTGATTGAGGATTAATGGTATTTACCTGTACTTTTGATGGTAACGTCTTCATGGATGACATCTAGGAAAAGAAGCATAGGACTCAGTGAGAATTTATGTCACGAATCTTTCAGGACTCACAAGTGTTCTATAGGAAAAGGGCATGTCTGACCACACCCTGTGCATCCCCTGAATTAACTTATCAGCCACTGGAAAGGGAGGAAGATGTAAGGGGGAGGTAGGGTTGTTACCATATGAAGTATTAACCACAAATTCAACGTAGAAACCCCCCTTTTTATCACTCCTGGGATCCCTCAAACTGTAGTACTAACTTAGGGTAAGTGCTCCTGATATTTCAATGTCATATTTTAGTATTCTCCTGCCCTCCTTCCTCTCAAAATGTGCTTATAGTAACATGCTTACAGGAGGAGTAACCAGGAGTAAACATCTGATCATAATCTTTCACATACTATTCACAGCACATTGAAATATTAAATACGGTTGGGAGAAAGCTGAGAATACTGGGCTATGATATTACTCTATCTCTACGTAGAGAAAGACAAATTTATTTTCCAGTTCTCCATCTCTGCAGTAGCTCTGATCTGTGTTTATCTCCTTCATTGGTTCTGCATCCATTGTACAAGGCCACTGTCATCACTGTCTACTTTGCTGTAATGTCTTCACAGCTGGACTTTCTTGATCAGTCTTACCATTCTCCACTGCATCCTTCACAGCACGATAGAGGTCTTTCTAAAAATGCAAATCTTACCTCATCCTTCATGTGGTCAAAATTCTTTATCGGGTTTCCATATACTTTAAGAATAGTATAAGGTCTTGGCATAGAATGAAGACCTAACAGGTCTTTTTTCTTGGTCTGAGAACTCTACAGCTCCTCTCTTTCTTTCTTCTCGTCCCTCTCCCCTCCCTCCCTCCTCTCCTTCTGCAGAAATGGTGTGATCCCCTAAGCCCCAGACACAGCCAAAGTGCCCCACCTCCGACCTTTTCTTTTTTACCATTTTCTGTGCTCTGAGCTGAAGTCAGGGCCAGCAAGGTCACTGAGAGCAGGACCAGCAGCATCTTGGAGGAGACTCAGAAGTTGCTCCTAGTTCTATGATAAGAGAAGTAGGGCAGCTGCTTTTATAAAGAGGACCAAAACAATGGTACCTTTGAGCTCCTTACTGGGTGGGCCTTGCTACCTGATAGGCTAGGTTCTATTCTACTCATGGTAAGTCAAGTGCATCCCTTACTTCTCTTTGGGACTTTAGCCAGCAGGATGGGGTGGGTATGATATTAGTGTCTTATTTCTAAAAGGTACAACCTGTACTTGGGCAAAGTTTTCAAAGGCACAGTGTCTAAGCAATCAGCACAGACATTAGAATTGAAGTTTGTTTATCATTTGGTTTCTAGCCTGTTTAGTGAGACTGTTACTTGGTCCTTCCACTTCTTTGCTTGTCTTTGTGTGTGCACATGTGCGTATGTATATTTGTGTCAGCAGCGATCCTACAGCTAGAATTGAAGATGGTCAATATCTCTAGCTATTGTGTAGGACACAGGTGACAAAACATTATGTGTTTATTAATATCTTTGGAAATTATGAAAGCAAAGCGGCCATGGAGGCCACCACGGGATTTTAGAGCTGAACAAAATGAATGCACAGTTTCTTGAATGAGCCCTGCTATTTCATGTTTCAAAGACTTTTCCCATGCTCTTCCCCTTTTCTAGGATGCTCTATAAGATTTAGTTTAGCCCTTTTTTCTTCCAGGATATGTTTTAAGTTACCCCACTGATAATTTAATGGCAATGATTACACTCTTCAATTAGGCAGTGTGATATTCCCTTCAAAGTTTTATTTGCATTGCATTGATTCATTTTTAGTCAGTTTCTATATGGTTTTCTAAAATTGTTTCTTAACACAGGAGATCTTCTCTGCAATATTCTGTTACTCATTCTTCCTCACTCTCCTGAAATTCATTTGTTGATATGTTAGTTTCTGCATCCATCAACCTTGTGTTTATTTAGTCACTCTTATGCTTGACTTTTTATTTTTTGGCTGCACATTTTAAGAGGATTTTAAAAATTAATTTTCGAAATCAGAGTCTATTCTATTCATCACTAGCTTTGTTTTATTTTTGTTATTAAAACCTGACAACGAGGCACTATGTTTCCAGAAACTATTTTTAGGGTGCCTGCCTTGGTAGCTCTCTTTTCAGGTGCTGGTTCTTCTGTTATATCTAGTAGTTCTCTACTCATCCTTTAATCTTTTTCATGGATAGTCTACATTAGTCAGCATCACGGGTTGCCAATTATCATTTCAGACCTTGTGCAGGTCTTGTGTAATTGTTCAGTTTTTTTGCAGGATGGTGATAGCTTGAAGAAAACTTGTTTGGAGGTGGTGTGAGGGGTGGGGAGGGGATGTGACTGGAAATCCTAAGACAGGGCCCTTGACCACTGTGGATGCATGGATTCTGTGCATATAAGGGTCTGGCCTGGCCCTTCTGAAGGGTCGCAGGTATTACAGCAAAGCTTCTTAATACAATGGGGTTTGCTATGGATAACTTTGCCCTTGCAAGGTGACCAGGCAGATTCCCCCCAACCAGGCATAATTATGGATGTATTCTGAAGCAGGAATATATCAGCAGCTCTCAAATCTTCTCTGGCTATTTGGAAAGTGGAATGGTTCTGCTGGGCTTTATGTGCTTTATGAGGGGCAGAGAGTTGTTGCTTGGTTCTAGCAGGTGCCACCATGTTATTGGGATGACTGTCTCTGGTTTCTCCTGACACATTTGGAAAGGAAAACTGGAGGGGAGCAGTCATGACTAGGTGGCTTATGGTAGACCTTTAGATAGAAAAAATGGTCAGAGTGAATGAGGAGAGGGGAGTGCCAGGGTGACTTGCCTCATTGTTTGGGTGGCTGCAGAAATCCTGGTGGAATGCAGGCTTCTCCTTGCCTGGTGAGTACAGGAAGAGACCAGGTGATGCTTCCAAATGTCACTCAGCTCAGAGACCCTTTCCCTGACCTTCTGCAAAGTCTACAGAGAATGAAAGAGATCAGCGTGTCAGGGAAGAATAAATACCAGCTATGGACTCACCACATACAACTAAAACAGAAATTTCAGAAGAGCTAAAAGAGACACTGTCAGTGAGTTTGGGTGGAGTTAAAGGTAGGAGCAGGACCATAGCAGGTGCTTAGCCATCTACTTGCCTTCTAATATGGAAGGAAATTTAACATGATCCTAATAGGGTTCTTGATTTCCACCCCCTAAAACCTATTCTCCCCTCAATTAGTTTACTGTGGCAACTCTAACAGAATACCACACACTGGGTGACTTAAACAAAAAAAAATTATTTTCTCACAGTTCTGGAGGGTCAAAGTCAACTGAACCAGTCAACAGGTTCAGTTCTTCTGAGGTCTCTCTCCTGGGCTTCCAGGCCACTTTCTTGCTAGTCTTTATATGGGGTTTCCTCTATCACATCCCCCACCTCACCATGGTGTCTCACTGTGTGTCCTAATGTCTTCTGGCAAGGACACCCTTCAAACTGGATTAGGGCTACCCTGCCAGTTTCATTTTAACTTGAAAGGCCTTATCTCCAAATACAATCATATTCTAAGGTACTAGGGGTTAGGGCTGCAACATAAGAATTTGGTGAGGACACTATTCAGTTTATAACACTTCCCTGTCTTTTATCAGTCAATGACAGTTGTTTCACTCAATTGTTCAAAAACACAGGATTCATTTTTGCCTTTCATGTCCTTTAGACACTGCTTACCAGCAGATTTAGTTGGCTGTACGTTACAAATACCTTTTAAATATGTGCACTTGCACAATCTCTACAAGTCCCTGATTCAATTCAGGAGTCGTCTGGGGGCTAGTCTTGGTAACATTCTTGTTCTACTGCAAATCATAGCAGTTCTCACAACAGAAAAGAGATCTTTTTTTGTTGAGTTGAAGTCTCACTCCGTCACCCAGGTTGTAGTGCAGTGGCATGCTCACGGCCACCCCAGTGTTAGCCTGCTGGGCTCTGGTGATCCTTTCACCTCAACCTTCCAAGTAGCCGGAACTATAGGCACGTGCTACCATGCCTGGCTAATTTTTTGATTTATTGTAGAGGTGAGGTCTTGCCAAGTTGCCCAGGCTGTTTGCAAACCCTTGGGCTCAGGCAATCCTTTCACCTTGGCCTCCTAAAGTGCTGGGATTACAAGCTTGAGTCACCGCACTCAGGCAAAAGCTATCTTTTAATGATAAAATTGAATTTCATATTCTTGCTTAAAATCTTCTGAGCTTTTCCTTTTTTACTTTTAGTAAAATGTAAATTTCATACCTCTGCTCTTTTAAAACCATATGTCCATCTCTTTCTTCTTTAAAAAAATTTTTTTATTTTAAAGATGTGGGGTACAATTCAGGGTTAGGTATACAAATGTTCATTATGAAGATACCCTTGTTGATAAGGTGTGCCCCGCTCCCCTGGCAGTTTTCCACTGCTGTCAATCCCACCCTCCCCCCTGCAGTTTCCTATTGCTGCCAATCCCTTACTTATAGTATTATGATAATTGTTTAAGGTCACCTTATGAGTGAGAACATACAGTACTCTGTTCTTTGCTTCTGTGATAGATCACTGAGTATGATATATGCTAAATCCACCCAAGTTGCTGCAAAGTGCATACATTTGCCCTTCTTTATGGTTGCATAATATTCTAATATGTATTTATACCACATTTTCTTAATCCAATCCAGCTATGATAGGCAGTATGATTGGTTCCATGTCTTTCTTATTGTGATAGAGTTGCAACCAACATGCATGTGCAAGTTTCTTTATGGTACAATAACTTGAGTCCTTCCAATAGGGGAATTGCTGGGTTATAAGAAAGGTCATTTTCTAGTTTATTCAGAAATCGCCACACTGTCTTCCACAGAGGTGGCACTAGTTTGCATTCCCGCCAGCAGTGTAGAAGCATTCCTTTTTCTC
>CAUYQG010214842.1:0-15978 GCA_963574415.1 Tarsius wallacei | reverse complement strand
GGAGTAATTTCACCTTTAAGTCTTATTATTTAAGAAATGTCAGGCTACAGCTGCCATAGATATGATTCCTCTGATGGATCTGGGCAAAGTAAATTGAAAACTTTCTGGAAAGGATTTCTCATTCTAGATGCCATTAAGAACATTTTTAACTCATGGGAGATCAAAATATCAACATTGATAGGAGTTTGGAAGAAGTTGATTCCAGCCTTCGTGGATGACTTTGAAGGGTTCAAGACTTCAGTGGAGGAAATCAATACAGATGTAGAAATAGCAAGAAAACTAGAACTAGAAGTGGAGCCTGAAGATGTGACTGAATTGTTGCAATCCATGATAAAATTTGAACAGATGAGGAGTTGCTTCTTATGGATGACCAAATAAAGTGGTTTCTTGAGAAAGAATCTACTCCTCCTGAGGATGTTGTGAACATTGTTGAAGTGGCAACAAAAGATTTACAAGAAATCCATAAACTTATTTGATAAAGCAGTGGCAGAATTTGACAGCATTAACTCCATTTTTGAAAGAAGCTCTAAGCTGGGCTCAGTGGCTCAGCCTGTAATCCCGCGCCTTGGGAGGCTGAGGTGAGTGGATTGCCTGAGCCCGCGGGTTCGAGACCCGCCTGGGCAGGCGAAACCTCATTTCTACAATAAATCAAAAAAATTAGCTGGGCGTGGTAGCACGCGCCTGTAGTTCCGGCTACTCGGAAGGCTGAGGCGGAAGGATCGTCGGAGCACAGCAGGTCGAGGCTGCGGTGGCCGGGAGCGACCACTGCACTCCAGTCTGGGCGACGGAGTGAGACTCCAACTAAAAAAAAAAAAAAAAAAAAAGAAAGAAGCTCTATTGTGGGTAAAATGCTATCAAACATCGGTGATTCAGCCTGCAATCCCAGCACTTTGGGAGGCCAAGGCAAGTGAATTGCCTGAGCCCGCAGGTTCAAGACCAGCCCGGGCGACTTGGCGAGACTCTATCTCTACAATTTAAAAAAAAAAAAAATTAGCTGGACATCGTAGAATGCGCCTGTAGTTCCGGTTGCTTGGAAGGCTGAGGTGGAAGGATCACCGGAGCCCAGCAGGTCGACGCTGGGGTGGCAGTGAGTGTGCCACTGCACTCCAGCCTAGGTGACAGAGACTCCAACTCAAAAAAAAAAAAAATGCTATCAAACAGCATCACATGCTACAAACAGCATTGCCTGCTACAGAGAAATCTTTCATAAAAGGAAAAGTCAATCCATGTGGCAAATTGCACCGTCATCTTATTTTAAGAAACTTCCACAGCCACCCTAACATTCAGCCACCACCACCCTGATCAGTCAGCAGCCGTCAACATCATGGCAAAACCCTCCATCAGCAAAAAGATTGCCATCTACCTGCTGAAGGTTCAGATGACCATTATCATTTTTTAGCAATAAACTATTTTAAAATCAAAGTATGGGCATTGCTCTCTTAAGGTATAATGCTTTTATATAGTTAATAGATTATAATATAAAGATACCTTTTATATGCACGAGAAACCAAAAAATTCATGACTTGCTTTATTGTAATGGTCTGCAAGTGAACTCCAATACCTCTGATGTATGCCTGTACTACAAATTTTCTCTATTTTAAGACAAAGCAGATAAGGTACAGCGAGGTTAAGTAACTAAACCAAGGTCTCAGAAATTCAGCAGCAAAGCTAGGATTCAAATTTAGTTCTGTGTGAGTGCTTGACTGCCAGAGTATGACAACTTGGTTATGGAAGACTCAAAAGTCCCTCTCATAATTACATAGTTACTTGAATAACACTCTGTCCTCCACTACACTAAAGATATCAGTGGGGATGGGGACTGTTTGTAACTTGCTAACTGCTATATCCCTAGCATCCTGAATAGATCTAACACATACTCGATGCTCAGTAAATATTTGTAGAGCCAGGAGGGTGTGGTAGCTCATGCCTATAATCCCAACACTCTGGAAGGCTGAGCTGGGAGGATGGCTTGAGGCCAGGAGCTCAAGACCAGCCTGAGCAACATAGCGAGACTCTCATCTCTACAAAAAATTTTAAAAGTTGCCAGGCATGGTGGTGCTTGGCCTGCGTCCCAGCTACTCAGTGGTTTGAGGCAAGAGGATTGCTGGAGCCCAGGACTTCAAGGCTGCAGTGAGCCATGATGGCGCCACTGAATGCCAGCCTGGGTGACACAGCATGACCTAGTCTCCAAAAAAATTAAAATAAAATAAAATAAATAACTATGTGGTGAACATACTCCCTTGCAAAATTATTTTGTAAATGCACAGTTACGGGTTCCCATAATGTCTTCTATCACTATATGTATATTTCCCACGTTAGCTGTCGGCCTGTCCATTCTTCGACCTTCCTGGCAGCCCCTCAAAGTCCCCCCTTCTGTCCCCATAGCATTTGCGGTCCATGTGGCTGCCGTCTTCCCTGCCCCCATCGCCCGGGGTGTGAGCGCCTCGGGGCTATTCCTGCCTCCAGGCCTCACCTTCCATGTGGAGGCAGTGGCTGTCCCAGCTGCCACACCAGGCCCAGGCGGCTCTCCAGTGCTCGAGGGCACGTAGCGGGCATAGCGCTGCAGAGGCCACTGCTCTGCTTCTCCCGCAGGAAGCCCGAGGCCCGGGGACACCTTTCCCGCCTCCGCCATGTCTGGCCTCCACGCGTGCGCAGCCGCGGAACCCGCAATCCAGGCAGCTAACCAATCAGGAAGCGGAGCGGCCCAAGGCCCATCCTCCTTCTCAGCGGAAGCCAATAGGCAGCCCCAGAAGACTCCTGCAGGAGGCGCCTGGCGCGCTGGGATCGCTCTTGACCTTCGGCACCAGGTAGAGGTTGTCCCTTCTCCGTTGGAGTGGGGTTGTGACGCTTCTAAGTGGTAGTTGCTCTCAACTCTGCAGCATTAGGGCCCTACCCTCCCTCGGGCAGCCCATGTCATCATCGTGCAGCTCTGGCTCAGAAATTTCCCAAACTGGCCGAGTCCCTGTAACTTCCACACGGGAGTCGAGGCCCGCTCTCAGAGGCTACCTGGACAAGGGTGTCTTCCTTCCTCACAGCAGCCTTGCAGATGACAACGTCCCCAACCCACCACAGCACAGCCCCCGCTCCACACCCCATCTAGGAAACGTGGTTACTTCCTCATCATCCATTCTGCAGCTCCCTGGACATACCCCCTCTAGATAGTCCGTTTTTCACCTCAAGAGAAGAGCAGATGGGTGAGGGGCTACCTGCAACAAAGGATGTGCCTCAAGCCAACAGCATCTGCAACTAAACGACATTTCTAGGTGATTTATAGTCGGCAAAGCACTTCCACATCTGTTATTTCATTTATGCTCCCAACAACCTTGTGTTGAATTAAAGAAGCAAATCAGATATTATTACCCCCATTTCATAGATGGAGGAAAGATAAAGTCCAGAGAGTAGATGTGATTTGTCCAAGATCCATAGCGGATGGATGGCAGAGCCACAGTATAATAGAACTGTGAACTCCATAATCACTTCATATGTCAATCCTACTTGCAACAAATGTAGGTATGCACACAGGTGGTGTGAAGTCAGAAGCAAAGTATACAGCGGGGGGAGGCTATGTCAACCAAACACATAAAATGGAATTAAAATGCCAACCATTTTTAAAACTATGCATACCAAAGGGTATTAAATGCATAGACAATGGTTGGAGAGGTGGCAACTGATTCACTGTTTAAAGAATCCGTTAGCCGGCTCGGTGACTCAGCCTGTAATCCCACGCTTTGGGAGGCTGAGGTGAGTGGATTGCCTGAGCCTGCGGGTTCAAGACCAGCCTGGGCAACTTGGTGAGCCCTCATCTCTACAATAAATCAAAAATTAGCTGGATGTGGTAGCGCGCGCGCCTGTAGTTCCAGCTACTTGGAAGGCTGAGGTGGAAGGATTGCGAGAGCCCAAGCAGGTTGCGACCACTACACTCCAGTCTGGGCGACTGAGTGAGACTCCAACTCAAAAAAAAAAGAATCCGTTAAATAACTACAGTGTGGAGACAACTATGCTAGTCACCATCAAAGTTACAGAAATTAGTAGGGCATGCATCAAACCTTCTGGAACCTCTGGGTCTCGTAAGGAAAACAAGGCAAGGTGCAAATATACCCTTGATACCTCAGGAAAGGTACAAACCATGTGCTCCAAGGCTTCCAGTGAAGTACGAATCTACCAACAGGGAGTGGCAGTGGAATTCCAGTTAGGACTTGAAGGGTGAGAAGAAATTTCCCATGGGGAGATGGAGGAAACTGGTATTCCATATGAAGGGAAAGCTGAGGAGCAAAGTTGCAGAAATGAGGATATTGACATAACCAGCGAGAATACAAAGTCATTTTTTAAGAAAGATGAGGCTACAAAGGTGATTTGGGGCAAAGAGCACTGAACAGCCGCTAAGGAGTGTGGATTCTACTTGGCAGGTGGTGAGGACTGTAAAAAATTTGCACAGAGGAGTAAGTCTCATAGTGGTGGTCCAGGCAGGTTAAACCCTCAGGACCGCATGGGATAAATTGGATTAAAGGCAAGGGGGATTTGTCACTTATCTTTCCAGTAGTCCTGTAAAGCTTACTGAAGGGGACAGATTTCAGAACCTGCTTCTGAAGGTCCCTAAATGACACAGCAGTGCTGCATTTAATACAGTAGTCAATGGTTAAAAACTTGGTTTGAATCCCAGGTCTGAACTTGCCAGCTGTGTGACCTTTGGGAGATCACTTAAAACAGAGTTATTAAACAACTACCTTTCAGGGTCATTGAGAAGACTAAATAAGAATATATACGGGAAAACACTTGGTAAATTACAAAGCAGTACATATGTTGGTGTTTTCTGTTTCCAGGGTTAAAGTGACTTTCCGTGGTCTCCCTGGGCTCCCTCCAGGCAGGGAGGATGGGAACGGGAGCCTGACATTGGGTCTCAGAGGCACTCACCTTCCAGGTCCAGGGCTGCGGCTGCTGTCAGACACCCTTCACAGAAGCAGATGGTGCTCACAGTTGGGACCCTGTCAGTGCCCAAGGACACCCAGGGCCCTGCTGGTTTCCCACCTGCAAGCTCTCTTCCTAGACAATGCACCTGCGCTGAAGCTTCTGGGGCCACCAGTGTCTGCCAAGAACAGGTCATGTCTGCAAAGGAAGATATGATAAAGATACAGTTCGATGCACAGCGGCCCTTACACACTTATAATATTAACAAATGTGACTTAAGCACTCAAAAGGTCCCAGGTGCTGTGCTAGGTGCTAGGGATATGGCAAAGAACAAAACAGACAGGGCTTCTCCCCTCCTGAAGCTTCCAGTCTAGTGGAGGACAGAGCCCTGAGCAAATTAGTCCATAGTTGCAATGGTCATTGTGTTGTACTTTTTAAGGATAAAGCTATCATGTTTTTTTTTAGTCAGAGTCTCACTCTGTTGCCCAGGCTGGAGTGCAGTGACACCATCACAGCTCACTGCAACCTCAAACTCCTAGGCTCAAATGATCCTCCTGCTGCAGCCTCCTGAGTAGCTGGGACTACAGGTATGTGCCCCCACACCCGGATAATTTTTTGATATTTTATAGAGACAAGATCTCGCTATGTTGCCCAGGCTGGTCTTGAACTGCTAGGCTCAAGCAATCCTCCTGTCTCAGCCTTCCAAAAGTACTGGGATCATAGGCGTGAGCTACCATGCCTGGCCAAAACTATCATCTTTATTAAGGTATAATCTCATAGAATAAAAAGCACAGATTTCAGATTTCACATGTTCAATTAGGTGAGTTTTGACGTCTATATACACTCATGTAACTACCACCCAAACCAAAATATAGAACATTTCCAAAATCCCCAGGGTTCCCTTGTGAATGCCTCCTTTCCATAATCTCATCCCGCAAGGGTGACCACTGGTCTGATTCTTTATCACCAGACCTCAGCTTTCCTGTTCCAGGACTTTGTATACATGAAACCATAAAGAATATACTCTTTTGTATATGCTTCTTTTGCTCAGTGTAACTTTGTTTTTTAGCTCCATTCATGTTGTTGCACATTATAAATAGTTCGTTCCTTTTTAGTGCTAAGTCACATTCTATTGTATGGCGATTTCACAATTAGTTTATTCTGCAGCTGTTGGTGGACACCTGGGTTGTTTTCTAGTTTTTATTTTGTTTTTTTGAGATAGGGTCTCACTCTGCCACTCAGACTGGAGTGTAGTGGTGCAATCGTAGCTCACTGCAGCCTTGAACTCCTAGGTTCAAGTGATCCGCCCACTTCATCCTGTCAAGTAACTGGGACTACAGGCACACATCACCCCACCTGGCTAATTTTTTTTTAAAAATGTAGAGATGGGGTCTTGCTATGTTGCTCAGGCTGGTCTCGAACTCCTGGCCTCAAGCAATTGTCTCATCTTAGCCTCCCAGAGTGCTGGAGGTGCAGGTTTGATGTTTTCTAGTTTTTTGTTGTTGTTTTTGCTTAAAGCTGTCATGAACATTTTTGTACAAGTCTTTTTGTAGATATTTTCTGTCATTTATCTTCAATAAATACCCAGATGTGGAACTTCTGGGTCCTAGAAGATATATGTTTAACTTTATTTGAAAACTTCCAAGAAGTTCTCCACAATAGTTGTACATTTTGCACTCCACTCATGCCCCCACCAGCAAAATATGAGTGTTCTGGTTGCTCCACATCTTGCTGACATTTGCATTGCCAAGTCTTTAATTTTTGTCATGCTAGTGGATGTGTAGTTGTTTCTCATTGTGATTTTAATCTGTGTTTCCCTGATGATGAATGATGTTGAGCTCCTTTCATTTGGCTTATTAGCTATTTGTATATCTTATGTGTGAAGTATCTGTTCAGACATCTTGCCGTTATTGACTTGTAGGAGTTCTTTATATATTCTAGTTACCAGTCCATAGTCAGATATCTGTAATGAAGATATTTTCCCATTCTGGGACTTGCCTTTTCATTTCCTTAATGTCTTTCAAAGAACAGATATATTTAATTTTGATGAAGTGCTTTTTATTAATTTTAAGGTGTTTTTTTAAGTGCATTTTGTGCCCTCCCTAAGAAAACTGTGCTTACCCTAAAGTTGAGAACATATTCTCTTATGTTTGCTTCTAGAAATTTTATGGTTCTAGCTTTTACATCTAGGCATATGGTTTTCTTGCATTACGTTGTTTGTGTGGGATGAGATACGGAGTAAGGTCCATTTTTTGGAATATGGACATACAAATAATGTAACACAAGAACAGTCCTCAACCAATAACTAATGAAAACTGTCTTATAAATAGCCCAACTCTGAGATTTGTGTAATTCTCTATTTCCTAAGTTCTCCATGGGATTAAACTCCAGTTAGCCACGATGGTAACTTGTTTGGTAATGATTCTTTTGGGGCTAACATCCCTTCCCTGGTTCCCCCTCCTACCAGTGTTTCCTGGATCACTTCTCAAATAAATTTGAGAGGGTCTTATTTGGAGGGTCTCCAACTGTGGACCCTCTAATGCCTTTCTGTCTAGCAGCAACAGAACAATAGCATTGGTGGTCGGAACTAATAATTGACAGATGATTATGAATTAACATATCCCCCTCTTAGGAGACCATTCCAGTTAGAAAAACCTAGCCCTTGAATTTAAAAAAGAAAAGAAAAAGAAAAAAAGGGGAAAAAGTCATTTATTTCCCCAAACAGCTTTTTCATCCCAAATAATTTTTACTATGTAACTGTTTTACAGTGACATAAATAACACAGAATGATGCTGTGTGAGGAAGTCAGCTGGAGGCTGGCTGCAATGGAATTCTAATATATTCCTTTCAAAGCAGACCAGGAACCCCTATCCCATCCCCTCTTTCCAGGATACTGAGTCAGCAAAGGCAATTATGACTTTGGTCTCCTTGGGTACCCTAGATGACAGAGTGACAGAAAAATCTGCATCTTTGCTCTGCCTGCTGTGTCCCTCAGCAGCAGCTCTGGGGACCACACGGCGTGGTTGAGAACTCTGGAGCAATGTCAGTGGGGGACCACATGGCGTGGTTGAGAACTCTGGAGCAATGTCAGTGACTGTGGGATTTCCCAGAAAAGCCCTGTTTGCATCAGTGAAGCCAGATGAACTGTCTGCCTCTCGTCAGAACTGGGGATGCTGTGTAGGAAGGGGGTGTTCCCATGGCACTTGACACCCACAGCTAGAAAGCAATCATTTTCAAGTTTCTACTCTATATTTTTCATGCACAAAACCCAACTGCTCCATGGCAGTTAATTGAAGGGATTTCGATATGACCAGGCACAGACAATCCCAACTAGTCCATAGGCTGTTGGATATTGGCACAACATAAAGAGAGATTAACACTGACTTCTCCCATTTATTAAAACACAGAGAATAATATGCTAGTAGAGAAATATCTGCCAGCTGGCAAAATTTGGGAGCACATTTTACAAAGCTGGATTAGAGTCAGAAACAGGAACTTAAAGCAAACCCCAAAGAAAGACTGTGAAATCACACTTTGAAGAGAGGGATTATATTTATTTGTGCTGGAATCCAGAATTGCTGGCACATGGTAGATTCTCTCTCTCTCTTTTTAAATCAAAGACCTGCACATTTTAACACGGAAAAGAAAAAGGGACGATTTAAAAATCACTTCAGGAATATAAAAGGTGAACCCAAGGGAAAGGGTTATTAACCCCTTCCGTATCCCCACATGATTGGAACAAGAGAAACATCGTTAACCACAATATAAAGAATTGAAGCTCATGTTTGAGAAAATATTTTCATACCTCAACATCTTAATCTAATAGTTGATATATCTGGGGAATTTCTAACCCGGCACCTACAAATAAGTAGTCAAATGCAGGAGCATAGGCTCCCAAGAAATCTCTTCCAATTTGATGCATCGCTTGTTTCATCAGTTGTTGACTGGCCCAGAGAAGTCATTTAACTCACCTCTGGAGAGCGAGGCTGCGAGACTAGCAATTTACACCTCAGAGGACAGATGAAGGCATCGTAAAGAAAATGCTTTGTGCTCAAAGTGACTCAGCAACAGCATTTTTGTGCTTAGTTGTTGGGAATATTTTGAATAATTTAGCCCGCAGCCTTCACCCTTGCACCTCCAGCAGATGTTAGGTTAGGACCGGCTGAGACTGGGAGGTCTAAGTTTTAGGGGGATCCTGGGAACTGTTGGGGCTGTCTGCACTGTTTTCTTCCACCAAATGCATTAGCTCTGAGGACATCAAGATTTGTTTTCGAATGAAAAATCCTCTTCCCAAGTGATGATACATTGAGACCCAGAAGGAGGGTGAATTTTTTTTTTGAGTGGTCATGTCAGTTCAATTTGTTCATTCATTCATTCATTTATTCAGAAGTATTTGTTGGGCTTACTCTGTGCCAGACACTAAGCAAGGTAACAGAGAAACAAATCTAAATCAGACACAATCCTTCTCTTGAAAATACTTATAGGCTGGTAGAGGGACAGACACAAAGACCAATCATTTGCAATACAATGTGAAAGATGTTCAATAAAGATAGGGCTTGTATTTTGTCACTGTGAAGGGCAGTGATCCATTCAAGCAAGAGCAATTAGGAAGGCATGCAGAAGTAGACTCTTCTTTTCTTGGGATAACATTCATGTAACATGAAATTCATTATTTTAATCATTTTAAAGTATGCCGTTACAATGGGCATTTAGTACATTTACAGTGTTTTGCAACTATCACCACTATCTAGTTCTAGAACATTTTCATCACCCTGAAAGGAAACCCGGTACTCCTTAGCAGCCAACCCCTCCCTCACCCCCCATGCTCTCCTCCCCAGTCCCTGGAAAACACCAATCTCTGTTCTGTCTCTACTCATTTGTGTACTCTGGGTATTTCATATAAATCAAATTGTATGGTATATGGTCTTTTGTGTTTGGCTTCTTTTTCTTAGCACAATGTGTTCAAGACTCATCTATGTGACAGCATGGATCAGTACTTCATTCTTTTCAATGAATGGCTAATATTCCACTGTGTGGATATACCAATGGTGCTTACCCATTCATCAGTTGATGGGCATTTGGGTTGTTTCTGCCTGAGTGGAGACTCTCAAACAGTGCTTTATTTATTTCAGGATAAAAATGACTTTCTAATTCTATGATAAAACAAGCAAGACAGACTTCCAGGCAGCATGCTACCATTAAGTTTATTCCTCATCAACTTCTCCCATCTCCAGATGGAGAGCAATGACAGATCAGATTATAAGAAAAGATGACCAAAAAGAGGTGGCTGGGATCAAAAGCAAGGCAAGCATCGCTGGACCATAAATCTACAGCAGGGAGCAAGATGAAGCTAGGCCATGATGAGCTCCAAATCTGGACCTAGACAGTGGCGGCAGAGAGAACAACACCAACAGAGAATCAGAGGCCAAACAGCTCCATACAAGGCACAGAATAGTCAGGCTTTCTGTGTGAAACCAGGAGCTGGAGTAGGGTGCCTCTCCTTTGAAAGGGGCTTAAAAGGCTGTCACCTTTAAAAGGCTGCCTGTTGTAACTGTTTCCAGGAAGATAGGGCCAAAGGAGACAGGTGGACAGACATAGCCTCCTGAGCAGGGCCTAAGCCAAGGCTCTCTCTCGCAGGCCCTGAGTCTGGGTATCACCAATGCTGTGCCTGGTGAACACCTCTAAGAAGACTTAGTTCTGGGCCTGGGGGGTCGGGGAAGGCAGTAGCACATCACCCCACTACTAGAAAGTAAGGGACAGATGAAAAGCCAGAAGCTTCTCACTTAAAATGACCCTGAAAATCAAAAGCCTAAAACACACGAGGAAATGGAATTCTAGAAAAGGTGATCAACAAAATCAGCAATAGGAATACAAACACACTTCTGACAAAATTAAGTGTGTAAAACAGACTGACAAGAATGATTTTAAACAACCAATAACATTATGCCCTGCAACAACATGGGGGAATAACATAACATTGAACAAAATAAGCTAGACACAAAAGAGTACATGGCACATGCTTACATTGACATATTGTTAAAAAACAAAAACAAACCACACAAACTAATCTGGCCAGGATAGGGGTTACCCTTGGAAGAGGGCTTAAGAGGATACTGGAAGTGTTTTATTTCTTGACTTGGGTGCTTGTTACATGGGTGCCTTCACTTTGTGAAAAGCCTTGAGTTGTGTATACTGTCGATCATCATTATTCTCTGATTCTGTACTCGTGAATTTACCTACTCGCTGAAATTTATTTGTAATCCCAGAATCAGTACTTGTTGAGCTTTGTGATCACAGACGTGAACATTGAGGGGGATTATTTGAGTCACCAGGTGCACATGTTCCCAGCTGAGGTCAGATAAGGTAGCTCTCTGTCTACTTGTTTCAGGTTTCTTATTGTAAATAAGTGTCCTTTTCACAGTCTACTTAGTGCCGTGTTTTTTGCTTTTTACATTTTTGTGCTTTTTGATGAGATTTCGCTGTTTAAAAAGGCACGCGGGCATAGTGCTGAAGTGTTATCTAATGTGTATACATGCAAAATTGTGATGTACCTTGTGGGGAAAATACATATGTCAGCAAACTTCACTCAGGCATGGGTTCCAGTGCTGCTGGCAATAAGTTCATTGTTAACAGAACAATCATATACATTAAATAAGTTTTCTTTATACAGATACACACATAAAGCAAGGTTATATATTAATTAGTTGATTAAAATGTTGTTACTAGGATCAATAGTTCAGCATGCACTAATTCAGCGGTGATTTTCTTTTGATCTGGGATCTCACTGTGTCGCCCAGGCTGAAGTACAGTAGCATGACCACAACTCACCACAGCCTCGACCTCGTGGACTCAGGTGATCCTTCTACCTCAGCCTCCTGAGTAGCTGGGACTACAGGCACACACAACACACTCAGCTAATTTTTTAAAATTTAGCTTGTTTGTTTATTTATTTATATTTTTGAGTCAGGGATCTCACTCTGTCTTCCAGGCTGGAATGCAGTGGCACAATCACAGCTCACTGCATCCTTAACATCCTGGGCTCAGGATGTCTACCTCAACCTCCTTAGTAGCTGGGACTACAGGCACGTACCACCATGCTCAGCTACCTTTTTCTTCTTTTTCTTTTTTTTTCTGTAGAGATGAGATCTCGCCATGTTGCCTAGGCTAGTCTCGAACTCCTGGGCTCAAACGATCCTCTCACCTTGTCCTCCCAAAGTTCTGGGATTACAGGCATAAACCACCATGACCAGCCTGATTTTATAAAACATAACTTTCACAAATAATGAGAATCAATTGATATTATTTTTGTACTTTTCTTTGTGTATATTATACTTTAATGGAAAATTTGTCCATTTAAAATTTCAAATAATAAAATGTTAATGTAATAACTAAGAGAGTTTATGCTTCCAGACATTCACTAAAATAATTATTAGAGGAAGTACTTAATGATGGCACAGAAATTGGTTTCAGATGTAGAGAAGTTTAACTATTGACTCTTTAAAAATTTGTGGTAATAATGTAAAATGGAAACTCTAAGGAATTAGCAAGATGGAGGGAGGGAGGCATTCAACAAGTAGTCAAATTATGACAATGTCCAAAGGTAGGATTGAAATAGTTACTAATACTAGTTTTGTTAGAGAAGTGAGGAGTTAAGCGTGCACATATCAAAAAAATTAAAGAAACTACTAGAAAAGCAGAAGTACCATCAATAGCTTCCAAATGAGATGATGGAAAAAAAAAGAGGACTGGGATTTTTAAAACAATCTAGTCAACAGAAAGAAGGAATAAACAAAGAATGGGAAGCAGAAATCATGCATTTGCTGGCTCTAAAATCGAAATACATACCTATTGAGAAAAATGAAAATAACTTATCCTCACCTATGAAAAACATAAATGATTGGATTGGGCTTTTATCATCTAGCTACATGTTAGACTTAATTACAGTAAATGAAATTATACTTAAAAAGTTATCAGCTGGAACATCAGATTACAAAAGGACCCTAATGATCAGACAAAAAACACCACGTACAGAGGTATACACACACATTCCAGAAAGGTAGTCACAGATTATTAATGAAGCATCAGTACAGTAGAACACCAAAAAGGAAGTATTGAACACCAAAAGGATAACTTAAAAGACCAAATGCATTGTCATGCTAATATACATAGATATCAACTCACCTAGAAAAAAAGGGCTATGATCACAAAGCCAAGTGGAGGAAAGATTTTTTAAACAAATTTTAAGAGAAACAACTGTAAGAAGAAGAGTAACAGGGCAGGAGAAGGGGCTGCTTGGAGCATACTAGGAGGAAGATGTAGCCTAGGAGAAAGCTGCCATATCTGGTGGAGTTTGGCATGTGTTCTCAGAGGGCGGGAGAGAGATGTGGGGCAGAAAATAGATGGGTTCATGGAAAGTCTACACATGGAACACCCTCCCAAAACTTGAGTGTCAACATCCAGTCACAGGGCACCTCTTCCCAGGCAGAGGGTTCTTCCACAGAGAAATGAGATAACTCCCATTTTATCTGGCACTCAGGCAAAAAACGAAGTTCACCAACACTTGAGCCCAGCCAGAATATTGTAGTTCCAATCAGCTTTTTAGTGTCTCCCTCTTAAATAAACACCAACAACTAATATTGTTGCACCTTTGAGAAAAATCTCCACCATAAAAAAGAGACCAGAATAAAAGATAAATGTCCCCAGAGAATCAGGAGGAAAGGAAAAATAAGAATAATTAAAATCTTCAGAGGCATGAGAAGTGATTGCATCTATAAAACAGGAACAGTTTTCTATGAAAAAGAGAAAAGAGAGTGCTCTTAGAAAATTAAAGACATGAGGTCTGACAATTAAGTTTGTGAACTCATCCTAGAAAAAAGTGCAACTTACCTCACTGCTGACTATCACTATGGTCACCTTTGAAGTACACTCCTTGGGAAGCTATACACAGACACTAGTGCCTAACGTCGGAGCTTGACTTAGAACAACGAACAAACGTTGAATTTCTTGTTAAACTTGGCAAGAGTGGAAGTGAAATCAGAGACATATTAGTCCAGGTTTATGGGGACAATGCCATGAGGAAAATGACAGTGTACAAATGGAGTAAATGTTTTTTCTGAGGGGAGGGAAAGCATCACTGATGAAGCGAAGTCAGAATGACCAGTAAAGAGCAGAACTGATGAAAACATTGCAAAAATTCATTGAATTTTGCATCAAAATCATCAGCTGACTGTGAGAAACATAACAGGCCAAATAAACATTGGTAGGGAAGGAGGAAAATCTTAACATCTTGGCATGAGAAAGGTATGTGCAAAAATGGTCCCAAAGGAGCTCTTGCATCACAACAATGCACCAGCTCACACAGCACTGTCTGTGAGGGAGTTTTTAGCCAGTAAACAAATAACTGTTTGTTATCCTTGCTCACCTGATCTGGTCCCCCAAAGACTTTTTTCTTTACCTGAAGGTAAAGGAAATATTGAAAGGAAGACATTTTGATGACATTCAGGACATCAAGGGTAATATGATGACAACTATCATAGCCATTCCAGAAAAAGGGTTTCAAAATTGCTTTGATGGGTGGACTAGGTGCTAGCATCAATGCATAGCTTCCTAAGGGAGTACTTCAAAGTAATATTCAACAATGAGGTATGACGCACTTGTTCTAGGATGAGTTTGCGAACTTAATTGTCAGACCTGTATGCTGGACAAATAAAAAAGAAAGCAGAAGAGTTGAGAACCAAATTAGAGGAACTCTTCCATAAAATAGAACAGGAGGCCAAGGAGACAGAGTAAAAAAGATGAGAACAATCTGAGCACTCCAGTGTGATTCTTCTCAGCCATTCTGACCTATGTAAAATCTGGAAATGTGAGGGAGTTAATATCCTATGGGGCAAATCCTTCACCACTGGAAGCTGGGAGCCCTTAGATAAATTTATTCATTTTCTATCCTTGGGGCAACCCCATGAGATTCCCAAAGGAATCTCTGGAGGAATCAAGCCTAGAGTTGCCTACAGTAAGACCAGGTAGGTACACATCCCTGGATTGACTTTCCTCTTTCCATCTTTCACTCTTCCCTGTCCCCCACCTCTATTTCCTGGGGCCACTTCCCAAAATAAACGATTTGCATGTGAGACCTTTTCCTGTCCACTGCTTTTGGAGGGAATCTAAGGTAAGACAAAAATGATTCCTGGATTTCTCACTATTCAAAAAAAAAAAAAAATCCTGCTTTATGTTTTTATGTTTCCTTGTAACCATGTATGAGTTATTCTCTAGGGTATAAGCCTAAAAGTAGAACTGCTGGATTACGTAATGTGTGCACTTTCAATTTTATTAAAAATTGCCAACTTTCCCATATGGTTGTACTAATTTACATGACTGTCCACACTGCTGAAAATTCTCATTTTCCACATTTTCTTTAATATTTATATCTGATTTTAATTTCTGCCCATAACATATAGCCTCATTATTGTTTTTAAATAGGTATCTCCTTGACTACTAATGAAATTAAGCATCTCTGCATAAGTTCATTTTGTTTTCCTCTTATATAATTTGCTTTTCATATCTTTTGCCCATTTTTTATAGGATTTATTTGTTTTTATCACTAATTTATAGACGTTTTTCATATATTTTTGATACTAATCCTTTACCTGTCAAATATTTGCAAATATTTTCACAGTGTTTCTTTATTTGTCTTCAAGTTTTGACTATGATACTTTTACTTTTAATGTAATCAAATATATATTTCCCCTTTATTGTTCCCCTATATTTTTTAAATATCTTGTTTAAGAAATCCTTCCTTGGCCGAGGTGAATGGATTGCCTGAGCCCGCGGGTTTGAGACCCACATGGGCAACTTGGCGAGACCTCATCTCTACAATAAATCAAAAATTAGCCAGGCGTGGTAGCACACGCCTGTAGTTCCAGCTACTTGGAAGGCTGAGGCAGAAGGATCGCCGGAGCCCAGCAGGTCGAGGCTGCAGTGGCCGGGAGTGGCCACTGCACTCCAGTCTGGGTGAGAGAGTGAGAATCCAACTCAAAAAAAAAAAAAAAGAGAAAGAAATCCTTCCTTTTGTGGAAG
>CAUYQG010214840.1:0-21865 GCA_963574415.1 Tarsius wallacei | reverse complement strand
CTGTTGTTTTTTGTTTATTAATGATAGCCATTCCTACTGGAGTTAGGTGTTATCTCAATGTGGTTTTGATTTGCATTTCTCTGATGATTTGTGGGGCTGAGCATTTTTCCAAGTGTCTGTTGGCTGCTTGTATATCTTCTTTTGTGAAGTATCTATTCATGTCTTTTGCCCTTTTTTTTTTGAGTTGGAGTCTCACCCCTTCGCCCAGGCTGGAGTGCAGTGGCATGCATGCTCACGGTTACCCCATTGTCGACCTGCTGGGCTCTGGAGATCTTTCTGCCTTAGCCTTCCGAGTAGCCGGAACTACAGATGCGCCCTACCACGCCCGGCTAATTTTTTATTTTATTGTAGAGACAAGGTCTCACCAAGTTGCCTGGGCTGGTCTCGAACCCATGGGCTCAGGCAATCCATTCGCCTCAGACTCCCAAAGTGCTGGGATTACAGGCTGAGCCACCAAGCCTGGCCTTTTGCCCATTTTTTAATAAGGCTGTTTTTTTGTTTTGTTTTTTCCTTTCACACATTTGTGCTCCTTGTAGATTCTGGATGTTAGGCCTTTGTCAGATGTACAGGTGGCAAATATTTTTTCCCAGCCTGTGGGCTGCCTCCTCACTCTCTTAATGGTTTCTTTTGTTTTGCAGAAGCTTTTCAGTTTGATGAGGTCCCATTTGTCTATCTTATCTCTTATGGCATGGGCACTTGGGCTTTTGATCAGGAATGGTTGCCTATTCCAATTTCCATAAGGGTGTTTCCTGCATTTTTTCAGATTCTTATAGTCTGAGGTTTTATGTTTAGGTCTTTAATCCATTTTGAGCTGATTTTTGCATACGGTGATAGGAAGGGGTCCTGTTTCATTCTTCTGCATGTGGTTGACCAGTTTTCCCAACACCACTTACTGAATAAGTTCTCCTCTCCCCAGTGGTTGCTGTTGGTGGAGGCTTTGTCGAAGATGAGTTGGTTGAGAAATTGAGGTTTTGTTTCTGGAATCTCTATTCTGTTCCATTGGTCTATATGCCTGTTCCTGTACCAATAATAGACTGTTTTGATTATTGTAGCTCTAAAATAAAGTTTCAAGTCTGGGAGTGTGATACCTCCTACTTTGATTCTTTTGCTGAGGATTATTTTGCCTATTTGTGGTCATTTATGTTTCCACATGAATTTCTATATTGTCATTTCCAGGTTTGAGAAGAATGATGTTGATAATTTAATGGGTATTGCATTGAATCTGGAGATTGCCTTGGGTAGGATGGACATCTCAACAGTGTTGATTCTTCCAATCCATGAGCATGGAATATTTTTCCATTTGTTTGTGTCTTCTTTGATTCCTTTGAGAATTGTTTTGTAGTTTTTGTTGTAAAGGTCTTTCACTTCTCTGGTTAGGAAGATGCCAAGGTATTTCACTTTTTTATTGCTATTATGAATGGGATTGTGTTTTTTATTTGGTTCTCTGCCTGTTTGTTGTTGGTGTATAAGAATATGACTGTCTTTTGCACATTGATTTTGTATCCTGAGACTTTGCCAAAGTCTTTTATCAGTGCAAGAAGGTTTTTGACAGATTATTTTGGGTTTTCTAGGTATAGAATCATATCCTCAGCAAAGAAGGATAAAGTGACTTTCTCCTCGCCTATTAGGATTCCCTTGATTTCATTCTCTTGTCTGATTGCTCTCGCTGGGACTTCCAACACTATGTTGGACAGGAGGGCTGAAAGTGGACAGCCTTGTCTTGTTCCAGTTTTCAGGGGAAATGCCCGTAACATCTTATTGTCATTAGGTCACTTTCTCTGTGGGGGGATAAGGCCTGCAGCTTCTTATTCCACCATTTTGCTGACACCACTCCTCAATTTCTGTTTATTTCTTAACAAATACCCAAATGCTTCCCCTGGCCACAAAAGTAGAAAATTTACTTAATTCCGTCATTTACACATTACAAGGAGAAAGGCAAGAAGACCATGTATTTACAAATAATTTCTGGCATTTTATTTTACTTTGACTTCAATGTAATAAGTTCATGACCAGCAATGGAAGGTGATGTCTTCTTCAGCGGAGAAAAAATTTAGAAAGATGGAGAGAAAATCTCTTTGTTACTGAATGTTGTTCCAATTGACTGCACTAAAAAGAACACTGACTTTAAAACCAAACAAATAGCTGACTAGCTATTTCAGCTTGGCTACTCATTATAGAATATTGAGCAATTTAAATTCCCTGATTTTTTCAGTAAATAATACCACTTTCAGTAAATAATATCACCAGTAAATAAAGGTAATTTGAGTGTTCGTAACATATACAAAATTTCTGCTAAAATACAGAACACAGTAGGCACACACAGTAGGTATTCTCCTCCTCCTCAATTAGCCAAATTAGATGAAAACTATTATAAGAAGAAAAAAAATCATGTTAATAAGTTCAGTATATAATCGACACCTATAGAAAAATGTTGTATAATCCCAAGCAAAATTTACATGTGCTTAAATTTTTAAATGATACCTGGTATCTACTTTACATTTCTATAAACCAGTTGTCCCATGCTAATCAGTACTAGTTTAGTTGTCCCGTGACAACTAAATATCACAGTGAATTGATGAGTTTTATGCTTTTACTTCTTACTAGAAAGGTTTTATAGAATATAAAACCTGAAAAAAATAATGCCAGGTATTTGATAACTGACCAGGCAATACCTGGAGGGCTGAATAGGTACAGGGAAGGCTGTTGGCCAGAAAGGCTTTATATGTGTAGCAAGAGAAAAAAATATTTAGTTGACATTTTGTCACTGTCAGTGTTGCTTCTGTAAGTAATAATAAAAGACATGAAGACATTTCTTTATCTCTATAAATGTACACACAGACAAAAGAATTCGACATGACTTATTAGACTTGAGTCTTAAAATATATAAATTTGTATATTTACTCAATTTGCCACTGATTTTCAATACAATTTTAAAAAATCAATGAAATATTTTTTATTTGAATAATAAATGCGTCTTTCAGACCCTGGTATTCATTATAGTACTCTTAGTAGTACCTACTCTCTTCGACCAAGTGGCAAAAAATAAGCCAGAGTCTAAATACACAAGATTTTTTAAAGCTCACTTTAAAACAAATCATCTCATTAAGGCTTTATTTTGCCTGTTTATGGCAGTAATATAGATGTTCAGTGGAAAATGCAACATGGAGAGAGGGCTGAGTCAAAATATTAAGTAATAACTAGTGTGCCGCCCCCTTAATAGAAAACTCTGCAATCAACTCTCTTCATTAACCATCTGTTGGCTGATGGACCAAACACACAAACGCCAACAGATTTTACAGGATTTATTGCCAAATTAATGACAGCTTATATTGTAATTTATTTTTCCCTAGACAACTTCTTTCGCAGAGATGTCAGATAAAAGGGAAGAGGCAGTATCACCAGAGAAATTACAAAATGTGTTGCAAATAACATACAAATATGTGCAAACGTTTATTCATTTATTTGTTCAGTCACCTTCATGTAATAATTATTGAGTACCTACTATGTACCAAGAAAAATCTCATGAGACCAGATCTCATGGACTAAATATCCTAGTGGGCAAGACAGATAATGACAGAGAAGATAAGTAAATATATAAGATGATTTCAAATGGTGATACTAATCTTTTGCCACTGTTCTATCTTAATATTTCAGCGATCTCAAACTTTATTAAACAGGTATAAAGAAAAACTAACTTATGTGCTTCAGTACACATTATTACATTAAACTGTTGAATCCACCTCAAAAAAAGTCCTCCTCGTTTGGCATTTTTGTATAAGTGACTATATCCTCCCTCCTTGTGAACCACCTGACTCACTCACTGACAGAATTTGGTTTATCTTTGGCAAATGTAGAAAATAAAACTATAATTTTTTTGAAGTATAGAAAACAAAGAATTTCTCCCAGAAAGAATACTGGTGATAACAACAGCTCATTTGCAAAATTTCTGCCTGGTTCTGAGTTGGCTATTTAATGTTTTAGAAGTTGCTTTGGGAGCTCAAGCAAAATTTTTTGAAATTTAATGTTCTGTATATTCATAAAAACATAATCAGATGTATATTTTTATTAAAAGCTTCTCTTGTGGTTTTCATTTATGATAAATGTAGCAATATGAAAAGATATAAAGGACACAATCGATAAAGAGCCTCCCTCAAAAAAAAAAAGATTTTAAAAGCCCCTTTCTCAAAAGACAAGTAGTTTCTGATGAGATTTGATGTAAACTATGATGTCTGTGCACCTGGGCTGATATTCTTGTCTGTTTTTGGAATTAGGACATGAATTAGTGCTGACAGGCCTGGAAAGTCTTCAGCTCTTAAATGGAACAAAATTTCCAGTCTTGCAAACAAACCTAATTATAATAAACAATAAAATTATAGCCCAGCTTATAGTAACCAGATTGCAAATTCTTACCCCATGTCGATGGGTCCCAATAATCTCCATGTAAATGTTTGTATTCACTTCAGCAAAGAAAGGAACAGGGCAAGTGAACATTAAACCCTTTTGCAAATGTGACTAGGAGTCCCAAACTTGATTAAAGGAAGGGGGTCCCCCATGACATGGGAAGAAGCTCTGTCAGCGGCCCACCTCTTCCTTGGAGGCAAATGACAACAAGTATTTTTCTAAGCAGGTGGAGGGCTTACTATGTTATTCAGAGAAATTCTAAAATACAGGTTGGTGCTTTAAGGAGCTGCATAGAATTTGATTTTTTAAGTGCTTCAGTTAATCTGAATTCGAACTCAGAATACAGAAAGGTCTTATGGAACGACCCTGTTTAACAAAGGTGCATATTTCAATCTTTTGCTAGTTCATTAGACATTCTTCTCTTTTAAGCCCATAAAATCATGTCTGTTTTATCACTATTAGACAAATTTTGCAAAGGGAGATAAGACAGCCCAAAGCTGGTGACTTGAACAGCCTATTGTCATTTTCATGAATTTGTAAATAAACTACTACCTGAGCAACCAGACATTTACACATCTTCAGGCTACCTGGGTCAAAAAAATTATGCGCAGCACTCTAACAATACATTTCTCTACGGGAAATCACGGAATTGGGCAAAAAACACTTGGATCTGGCTTCTAGGCTACACCTATGACAGCAAGCCTGCCTACCCACCAGACTATGATGGTTAAACCAAGGCTAAGAGTGATAGAAACATTGAAAAATATCAGATCCACTTAAAAGCCCATGAGATCCCACTATGGGCCCAACACTGTGTGAGTGCCTTCATATATGGCACCTTTTCCAAAGGGTGTGCAGTTTGGAATCCATGAAGTTGAATGTTGTAAACTCATCAAAATTCAGTCTTTAC
This sequence comes from Tarsius wallacei, assembly GCA_963574415.1. Lineage (NCBI taxonomy): Eukaryota > Metazoa > Chordata > Mammalia > Primates > Tarsiidae > Tarsius > Tarsius wallacei. The sequence goes on along the minus strand of CAUYQG010214840.1, from coordinate 16,554 downwards.
AACTAGTTTTCCAATAAAAAAATCATAATACAACGTTAGAGGCCAACCTGGAAAGGGTGTGTTAAAGATTTCGAGTGTCTACACGGCAGCACGTTGTTCTTGTGAAGGTATTTTTCTTTTTTTGGTCTCAAAACTGATTTTAATTTAGATAACAAAGTTACTTTGGAAACGCAGCATCCTAATGAAAAGTGAGGGACTCCAATATTAGAGGGAGTGGAAGCCTCAAAGTTGAGTCATTCTGGGAATGCGAGCCAGTGAATGGAGACTCAGAGACTACAGAAAAAGGATGGGCACAAAACGATTTCCAGAACGATGACTGTCAGTGGCTTCCAGCTTTGGTTGAAGATCAGGTGGTATTTAGAGCCAAAAAGAAAAGAAAAGAAAAAGAAAGAAAGATAGCATCACAAATCAGAAGGTAAAGGAAGGAAAAGTTATTGACGGAGGCGGACACCATTGGTTAACCGTTTGGAGTAAAGAGATTAAACACTTCACATTGCACATCTCAGCAACACAGATGTGGGCCCTCGGATGTCATTTTGTAGGTTTCATTCACCCAGTCAACTAAAGGGGGATGAGGTTCAATAATCTGTAAAGGAGAGCTCTGTTTCCCGTAAAGGGTGTGCATCTCACCAAGGCTTTTTGAAGGCACTGCAGACTTCCCGGCTTTATTAGCAATTTTTTCCTTTATTTGCATGCTTGTTTCCACTCACCCACAAGACCCTCGTTTCAACCACATCAGACTTAAAAAATCTTCCCTGATCCTTCTGGATGAGTTAATGCCACGACTCCCCATCGCTTTCATAGCATCGGGCTCTATTTTGTTCTGACCAGGTTAAGTTCTGTAGAGAGGGAAGGAACTTTGCCTATTTTGTCCACATTCCATCCCCGGAGCTGAGCATAGCAACTGTTCATGAAAAGTTCTCACCAGATATTTCTGAATAAATACATTGTAATGCTTTCCCCAGTCTTCTCAGCATATCTGTTGTAGTGTTGGTGGGAAAAAAAGAATGCTATGAAGGTCAGGTTTATTCAACCTAAACCTTCCCCCAGGCCTGCACGTATTCGGCATGTTGATGCCTGTGGCTGCTGTGACCAACTGTCGCCACTGGGTTGACAACCAAACAACAGAAATTTGTGCTTTCACAACCCTGGAGGCCAGAAGTCCCAAATCAAGATGTCAGCAAGGCCATGTCCTCTCTGGAGGCTGTGGGGGAGGATTTGCTCTCTGCCTCTTCTAGCTCCTGCTGGCTGTTGGCTTCCCTTGATCTGTGGCTGCATCGCTCTGGTCTCTGTCTTCTTTGCTGCTGCTGCTTCTGTCTGTGTTATCTTCATTTGCCTCTCTCTCTTATTTTATCACTTTTATTCATTCATTCATTCATTTTTGAGTCAGAGTCTCACTCTATTGCCCAGGCTGGAGTGCAGGAGCACACTCACGGCCACCGCAGCCTCGACTTGCTGGGCCCTGGCAATCCTTCCGCCTCAGCCTTCCAAGTAGCTGGAACTACAGGTGCCCACCACCATGCCCAGCTAATTTTTCTATTTAACGTAGAGACAAGGTCTTCCCAAGTTGCACAGGCTGGTCTCGAGCCCCTGAGTTCGGGTAACCCTCTCGCCTCCACCTCCCTAAGTGCTGGGATTACAGACATGATCCACTGTGCCCAGCTATTATTAGGTAGGTGCAAAAGAAATTGCTGTTTTTGCATTGTTGAAATTTGCCTTTCGGTACTGGAATAGAGTCTTAAATAAATGTGGCTCTGTTATACATCATTTTGATGCACATTTCTCATTTTATTTTTTTTGCTAACGACTTATTGCGTGCTGTTATTTTATATTTGTTTTAGACTATGAAAATGCTGTTAGACAAAAAGAAAATTTGAGCAGTTTTCTTTTCCAAATTCAAAATGGGTCGTAAAGCAGTGAAGACAACTCACATCATCAACAACACATTTGGCCCAGGAACTGCTAAAGAACTTACAGTGCAGTAGTGGTTCAAGAAGTTCTGCAAAGGAGATGAGAGCCTTGAAGATGCAGAGCATGGTGGCCGGCCGCTGCAAGCTGACAACGGCCAACTGGGAGCAATCATCAAAGTTGATCCTCTTAAAACTACCCGAGAAGTTGCCGAAAAACTCAATGTCGACCATTCTACGGTCATTCGGCATTTGGAGTAAATTGGAAAGGTGAAAAAGCTTGATAAGTGGGTGCCTCATGACCTGACTGAAAAGTTTTTAAAAATTATGTTTTGAAGTGTCGTCTTCTCTTATTCTATGCAACAACAACCAACCCTCTCTAGATTGGATTGTGATGTGCGACAAAAAGTGGATTTTATATGACAATCAGCAACAACCAGCTCAGCGGTTGGACAGAGACGCAGCTCCAAAGCCCTTCCCAAAGCCAAAGCTGCAGCAGAAAAAGGTCATGGTCACTGTTTGCTGCTCTGCTGCCAGTCTGATCCACTACAGTTTTCTGGATCCCAGCCAAACCATGACATCTGAGACGTACGCTCAGCGAATCGATGCGATGCATCAAAAACCGCCACACGTGCAGCTGGCATTGGTCAACAGAAAGGGCCCCATTCTTCTCCGCGACATCACCCATCCGCACGCTGCACAGCCAACACTTCACAACTGAACAAATTGGGCTACAAAGTTTTTCCTCATCTGCCATATTCCCTCACCTCTTGCCCACTGATACCACTTCTTCAAGCATCTTGACAATTTTTTGCAGGGAAAACGCTTCCACAACCAGCAGGATGCAGAAAACGCTTTCCAAGAGTTCATCGAGTCCCCGAGCATGGATCTTTATGCTCCAACTGATTTCTCATTGGCAAAAACGTGTTGATTGTAGTGGTTCCTATTTTGATGAATAAAGATGTGTTTGAGCCTAGCTGGAATGATTTAAGATTCACAGTCTGAAACCGCGATTACTTTTGCCCCAACCTAATCTTTTATTTTAGAACCCTGGGGTGTATGTGAGGATTTGTTTACATGAGCATATTGCATGAAGGTGAGGTCTGGGCTTCTGATGAGCTCCCACCCCCAGGAGTGGGCATGGTCCCAGCGGGTGGTTTTGTAGCCCTTATCCCTCCTTCCCCTCTGTTTCCCTCCTTTAACAATGCCCCGTGTCTGTTGTGCTGTCCTTTTGCCAGTGTGTGCCCAGTGTTTAGGTTGTCCACTTGTGAGTGAGAACATGCAGTAGTCAGCTTTTTCTGCGATAATTTGCTTAGAATGATGGTTTCCCGCTGTATCCATGTTGCCTCTCTCGTATAAGAACACTTGCAATCGTACTTAAGGCCCCTCTGGATAAAACAAGGTCATCTCCTTGTGTCAAGATCCTTAGCTTAATTATATCTGCAAGTACCCTTTTCCCAAACAAGGGAACACTTGCTGGTTCCAGGGGTTAGGACTTGATATCTTTGGATGACCATCATTCAATCTACTACAGTAGGCACTGAGTAAGTACACCGAATATTACCAAAGAAATGTAGTGACAGAAGACCTGTGAGTTGATTCCAGATATCCTGCTTTTGATGCTGTTTTCCAAGAGATATCCAAAGATCATAGCTCTTTTGCAAGGTAGTCATTTAAGGAGAGAAATACATCTATTATATGAAGAAATGAGTATTATTTCTCACTACTGTTTTCTTATCTGAGTCAGAGTAGGACTCAGTTCTGCCACGTGGCAGGACACGCTTTGGGGCGGGGGGGCACTGACAGATAGGACACAACACATTTCTGACCTTTGTTTTCAGCAGATTGTTCCCTCACTCAGCTCAAAATTTTATCCAAGAATCAGTCTCATAACAGGATAGGGGCTGACTCCTCTCAATGGACTATTCAACTATAGCTCTTCCAGTTCAGCATAAGAGAAAGAAGCAGATTGTTAAACTGACCTGGGTGGAGTCTCAGCACCAGAACTTAGATGACTGGGATTTCAATCAGCTCCTTCATAATCAGCAAGCCTGAGAAACAGATGAGACAGAACCAAGAATTACTATTTTTTCCATTTTATACACAAGTTCCATTATTTTGTTTTCTATAAAGCCTCTTAATCTAATCACTAAGTTATTTGTCTGAAATCCTCAAATCAATTTAGCAAAATTAAAACAAATGTTTTGTTGTTGTTGTTGTTTTTTTTTTGGTTCTTCAGAAATTGATCTCTCAGGAGTCAACTTAACCACTGTCAAAACACATGTTTGCTTTATGTAAGTGGAGGCATGCTGTTACTTACTTTTTAAGGAGTTTAGTCTAGAAAACGGAACTTTCACATTTAGCGTTCAGTTTGCCATGTTTAAGTGAGCAGTGCCCTGTATCATTAAACAATTTCATTTAAACAGAAGATTTTTTTTAATAGTCCCACAAACAAGTCTGAAATTAGAAGGAAATCCTGAGGATGCACATAGCAAAATGGCTTACCCAACTCCAAATGACTCAAATGCACAGTTACAGAGCAGACAATAAACATGCAGATATACCCTCTCTCTGTGGAAGCTGTCGTGCCGTTCACTCTCTGCTTTTACTGATATTTTGAAGGCTGTGCTTACAAATACCACTCACTGCCACATACATGCATTTTTAAACTGCATTCACCCGTGTAAATTCTTATCCTATACCTATCAGGTGTTGAGTTGTTCTATGCTAGGTGCTATAAGAACAGAAATATATATATACATATTTTTTTCAGAATAGAATACTCTAAGTAGTCAATATGCTAGATGCTATAAGAATAGAAATATAAAAAATGAGAAATACAAAAGAGATATAATCCCTGCCACAAGAAATTTATAGTCTCAGGGGCCAGCCCTAAGGCAGAGAGCTAGCTATTAGAAATGTGCTGAATAGGGCAACCCCTCTGGGTCCCCTCCCATTGTGGGAGCTTTTCTGTCCTCTCAATAAATCCTGCTTTCTCACCAAAAAAAAGAAAAAGAAAAGAAAAGAAATGTCCTGAATAATACTATGTGGCAAGGGACACAGAGGAGGAGTAGGTGGCATTTCTAGGCCACAGATGTTGGTTAGACCTTGGGTAGACAGAGAAGAAAATAAAAGACTTCTCAGGTAAGAGAACAGTGCACTCACATATGAAAGCAAAGAGCTTCCATAGTTATCTACCAAACATCCTTCAGACAAGCGTGATCAGGGAGATTAAGATAACTGCTTGAAAAAGAAAGCAAAAACCATCATGAGCCAGAGAACAGGGATCAGGCTGAGGTTGAAACTGTGTTCATTGGACCCTGGAATCTCATCAAAAGTTTTGAGCACCATTATGTAGGCAAGTAGCAAATAAGGTGGGTGTCAAATACTCCCAGGGTCAATCCCTGCTGGATTCATCATATTTTAACCATTCCACCACACCTACCAGTAGTGAGAATGTGAGTAGCTGAACGCTGTATCCTCATCAACACTTTATCTCCGGTTCTCACATAAAAACCAGTCCAGGCTGCTGCTTTGCCTACCTTCAGCATTTTGTGGTTAGTCTGAAATACTCCAGTGTCCAGAGTGGAGTCAAGCACATTTTATAAATTTGTTTAACAAGCAGCACTCAGGAAGCGTAACTAAGAATCTAATTCGTAGTGTCATACAATGTGAGACCAAAACAATGACTCCAAGGATGGCAAGATAAAACTACTTGTATTCGAAGCAAATGTAAGTTATCCACATTCATTATTCAATTCTCAGTGTTGATGGAACACAGGAATGTTAAGATGGCCCTATTTGATTCCTTTTGAAAAGTAGTAAGAGGAGGATAATCACATGAAATAAAGCATTTTCATCCAGGGTCTTCATGACAGCTCTAAATGCCTGCCACATTTTAAATACCACAGGTGCAAAACCATTTAAATTCCCTCTTACACAATTTTCCACTTAGGTTATAGAGAAACAAAACACAGTATAACAGCAGGAGTTTGATTCTCTGAATAGAAATTGTATAATCCAAGCAAGAAAATTCAATAACAACTTCTACACAGATGACAAAAACCTGCTGAAAGAATGTAAGAGTAATAGCAAAAAGTTGGAACTTGTACACAAAGTTGAAAATAAAATCTCCAAACCAATATCCAGTGATTTACTTTCAATGAAGTGTCGGATCCAAAAATTCTATAATTGTAATGATTTGTTTGGTAGAATGTAGACTACTCAAAATGGTCCAAATGCCAGAAAGGAGTTTTAAATACAATGTTCTACATGAAGTAATAAATACTAGTTATTATATATGTGTTTATTCAGAAAAAAACAATAGTCACATTTACCATTACTATTGTGCCTTGCAATATTAACATTGGTGTTCCACAACATGTTTCCTTCAAAGTAATGGAAGATGGAAAAGAATAATAACAACAACAAAAACCTAAAATACGCTCATGATTTTGACATACCAGCAACCTCACCAGTTACATTTATATATTAAATAAAGATGTAAGTTTTAGTGGAAAGTTGCCAGGAAAATCTACTGTTTGATTCAATTATCCAGTGTGTTCAGTGGCCTCATAGGCAACTAGTTTCGAACACTCTTTTGGATGAGTAACCTGAAACCTCTAGGACATAGTACCAGTCCGTGGCCTGTTGGAAGCTGGGCCACACAGCAGGAGGTAAGCAGCAGGCAAGCAAGAGAAGTCTCGTATGTATTTTTAGCTGCTCCCCCTAGCTCACACTACCACCTGAGGTCCACCACCTACCAGATCAGCAGCGGCATTAGATTCCCATGGACGTGTGAATCCTGTTGTGAACAGTATGCAAGGGATTGAGGTTGCGCACTCCTTTTGAGAATCTAATGTCTATTGATCTGAGGTGGAGCTTAGGCGGTGATGCCAGCACTGGGGAGCGACTGCAAATACAGATTAACATCAGCAGTGAGGTCTGGCTGCACAGAGATCACGATACATCAATCAGTTGCAGACTCATATCAAACCCTCTCAGTGAATGGCAAGTGAGTTGATGGACTTCAAAGCTGCATCTGGGGGCAGGCTTTAAGTCAGAATCTGGCACTTATTTTAGCCCATCCATGGCTTGCCCATTATTTTATTTACCACTTCCATTCACACCTTTTCCCTGCACTGCACGCTTGTCTCAGTCACAGTTTTGGCAAGCCCATAAGCTAACCCTATCCAAAATGAGTGAAAAACAAATGCCACTAGAGAGCTTTTTTTGAAAAGGGGGAAAGAACAAATGAGGAGATAGCAGAATACTCTAAGACTGCTAATAAAAAGGAAGCTGCATGTAAAAGAAAATACTAAGAGTTCTACTTAAATTGTGGGTTCGTTGCAACAGGTGATTCACATTCTCCAAAGCCCGCTTTGTATAATATGTGGCTACCAGCTATCCACCAAAGCCATGAAACCTTCCAAACTGCTTTGCCACATGGAGACCAAGCACCCTGCATTAAAAGACAAGTCTTTGGGAGTTTTTCGAAATAAAAATTGTGAACACAAAGAACAGAAGCAATTATTGAAGGCCATCGCGTCATCAAATGTGTCTGCACTGAGAGCATCACGTCATTCTTGTGGCTAACCGCATTGCTAAAGCTAAGAAGCCCAAAAGGTGATTCTGCCTGCTGCTCAGGACGTTTGTTGTAAACTTTTAGTAGAGGCTTCAAAAGATGGCACATGTTCCTCTTTCAGCCAGCACCGTAAATAGATGAGCTGATGAAACAGCAGAGAATATTGAGGCGCACAATTGTCAGAGAGAATTGATGAGTCACCATGGTACTTAATCCAGGTTGACGAGTCTCCTGATGTTGACAAGAAGGCAATAATGCTTGTTTGGGGGCAATAGTTTTTCAGGAGGATGTGTATGAGGATATGTTATGTGCACTTGTGTTGCCAACCAATACCACAGCTGCAGAACTATTCAAGTCTTTGAAGGATCACATATCAGGAACACTGAATTGGTCATGTTGTGTCAATGTATGCACGAATGGAGCGGCTACCACGACTGAATGACTTTCCGGTTTCACTCCTCGGGTCAAAGAAGTCACTTCCAAAGGTGAGTCTATGCACTGTGTTGTCCACAGAGAAATGCTGACCAGCTGGAAAATGTCACCTGAACTTAATGTTTTGCAGGATGGGATTAAAATGATCGAACACATTAAAGTACATGCCCTCTCCTCATGCCTGTTCACACGGTTCTGCGAGCAGATGGACGCAGAGCACACATGACTTCTCTTACGTATGAAAGTGAGATGGCTTTCTGAAGGTGGACCACTGGCCAGAGTTTTTGATTACAAGAGCCGCTCCAGAGATTTCTTTTAGAAAAACAGTCACCGCTGGTGGCACATTTTATTGACATAGAGTGGGTTATAAAACTTGCTTACTGTGTGACATATTCAACCTGCTCAATCAACTCAATTTGTCACCTCAGGGGAGAATGACAGCCGCATTCAAGTCAGCAGATAAAGTGGCTCCATTCAAAATCAAACTGGAATTATGAGAGTGACGAGTGAACACTGGGATTTTTGACGTGTTTCAAACATGAGCAGAGATTTTGACAGAGACTGATCCAAGCCCTTGTTTCTCCCAGCTGGTGCACAATCACCTATTTCAGCTTTCAAAAAAGTTTGAGCATTACTTCCCAACCACAAAAGACCCCCAAACTGGGAAGGAACGGATCCTCAATTCACTTGTGAATAAGCCAGATGAACAGACTTTGTCCATGCTAGAAGAGGATCAACTGCTTGAGATCACAAATGACAATGACCCTAAAAGCATGTCTGAGACCACTTCAAGTCTCCCCACATTCTAGATTATATTCAAGGCAGAATATCCTGAGATTGCCACAAAAGCACTGAAAAGCCTGCTTTCACTCCCAACATCCTATCTTTGTGAAGCAGAGTTTTCTGCAGTGACAGCAACTAAAATGAGATTACGGAGTAGATTGTACATAGCAACACACGTCGGGTGTCACTGTCTCCCATCACACCCACTTGGGACCATCTAGTGGCAGAAAAAGAAGCTCAGAGATCCCACTGATTCTGCATTATGGTGAGTTGTATAATTATTTCATTATATATTGCAATGTAATAACAATAGAAATAAAGCGCACAATAAATGTAGTGCACTTGAATCATCCCGTAACCATCCTTCCCCACCCCCACCCTCACCACCCCAGTGCATGGAAAAATTGTATTTCATGAAACCGGTCCCTGATGGCAAAAAGGTTGGTAACCACTGCTCTAGGATACTGAGAAGTGTCCGAAGGTCCATGTGGTAATGATATGGGAAAGAAATTGAGAACTGTAGACTCCAGGTCAGGTGTCCACAACACAACAGGAGAAGGAAATTGAAGGGACCCTGGTTTATATAAGATCTTCACCATCATGGGCTTCATAAGAAAAATGAGCTTCAGGGGAAAGATCGCCATACACATGTGGAAATGTGGAAAGGAAGGTTTTTTCAGTGCTTTTTAATTGTCAATCTCAATAATATTTGCACATGCGTATACTCACCCCCCACGCTGAGTCCACACAATCTAAATGAAAGAGAATCTGGGGGAGTATAAAAGAGGGTATCAGGCTGTGAATTAACCAGCCTGGGGATGCCACAGTCATCAGTGATCAAGGGAGCTTAAGAATTCCCTGCATTGGGAGACAACTCACAGACTGGGAAACAATATTTGCCAACCATATGTCTGACAAAGGCCTAACATCTAGGATCTACAAGGAACACAAATGTGTGAAAAGAAAAAAAAACAAACAGCCCCATTACAAAGTGGACAAAAGATATGAATAGACACTCCTCCAAAGAAGGCATACAAGCAGCCAACAGATACATGAAAAAATGTTCAGCCTTAACAGTCATCAAAGAAATGCAAACCAAAACCACACTGAGATACCACCTAACTCCAGTCAGGACGGCCATCACCAATAACCCAAAAAACAGCAGGTGCTGGAGAGAACGCGGCGAAAAGGAAAGACTTCTACACTGTTGGTGGGAGTGTAAACTAGTACAGCCTCTGTGGAAAACAGTGTGGTGATTCCTAAAAGATCTAAAAATTGACCTTCCATACACCCCGCAATCCCCCTACTGGGAATATACCCGAAAGAACTCAGGTCACTCTATAAAAAAGATACCTGCACACGTATGTTTCTCGCAGCATTGTTCACAATAGCAAGAACATGGAACCAACCGTGCTGCCCATCAAAAGAGGACTGGATTTTTAAAATGTGGTACATATACACAATGGAATATTATGCAGCCATAAAGAAGAACAAAATCATGAACTTCACAGCAACCTGGATAGAAACTTAGAGTCTATAACACTGAGTGATCTTTCACAGAAACAAAGAACTGAGTATCACATGTTCTCACTCATAAATGGACCTTGAAAAACTATGGTTAATACTATAAGAAGAGAGTCTGGTGTGGCCATGTGCTCTTTGAGCCATGGCTGCTGCCATGCTTCCTGGCTTTGGTCCCCCTCCCCCACCTTGGGGAGGTGAATCTTCTTTCTTCTTTCTCTTTCTCCCTCTAATTCACTTTTAAATAAACTTTTCTATTTTTAACCTCAAAAAAAAAATACTATAAGAAAAGGATTGACAGTAGCAGGAAACTGCGCGGGCGTGGGGGTGCGGGGAGGTGGGATGGCAGTCGTGGGAAACTGCCTGGGGAAACTGCCTGGGGCAGGGGGGACGCACCTCACCAACAAGGGTACCTGCACAATGAGTATTTGTATACCTAACCCTGAATTGTACCCCACAATTTTAAAATAAAAAATTTAAGGGTTAAAAAAAAATCTCCTGCATCACACCTTTTTGGCCGCGGATACACAGTCAGAGGGTGCATGCACCACACGACGGAGAGCAGGCCAAGGCCGGTCTTTTGCAGGGGAGCCTGACATAGCCCCCTGCTGTACCACGCCCTCTCTTCATGATTTGCCATCTGGTTCTGAGGAGTCCAAACCCACAACCATTCCCTTCTCCCACTTTATCTTCCTTGTTTCCCTCTTTGGAAGTCGATCCTATGGTTGAAGCCACTTTGGGAAAGGCCCATCCAGCTTCAGCAAACCTGGCGGTAGCCGCAGGCCACTAACAAACCCCAGCCACATGGACGCCCTTGAAGCCGCGGCCCCCGCACTTTTGGGCACCAGGGGCCGGCTTCATGGGTGACGATTTTCCCACGCACCCAGGGAAGGAGTTTACCAGGCGAGTAAACTCCTAAGGAGTGCACGTCCCACGTCCCTCGCATGCGCCGCTCATAATAGGATTCGCCCTCCTCTGAGAATCCAAGGCCGCCACCTGATCCCGGAGAAGATGCAGTTCAGGTGGTAATGCCATCCATGATGTGGAGAGGCTGTCAACGCAGATGAAAAAGCTGGGCTCGCTCACCCACCGCTTACCTTCTGCTGTGCCTGCCCAGCTCCTGACAGGCCGCGGACCCGTAGTGGCCTTTGGCTCAAAGGCTGGGGACCCCTGCTAAAGCGCATTGCTGAGCGTAAAGAAACAAGTTGTTAAAAACAAAAAAAAACAGTCGCTTATGTCCCCTGCATCATCTCTGGTAGTCCTCTGTCCTCTCTATCTCATCGCCGTTGGAATTCCACAAAGACAAAATGCTAGGGTGGGATGGGATCGTGCCTGCCCCCACCCGGACTGGAAGCTAGAGTCGCAATCATAACCTGCAAGCTGGCAGGGTTCTGGAGCAGGCTGGGATGAGGAGGATGGACAGGACAGTCCGGGAGGCGGGGGTAGACCTGTCAGAAAAAAAATGCAAGGCAACAGTTGGGCCTTACACTAGAAAAACAATTGTGGTTTATGTGAAATACACATTTAAGTTGTTTTCTGAATCCGGCACTCCCACTTGGGGAGGGTCTCAAAAAATGAGATTAAAAAAAAAAATCTCAGGATGAGCTGTGTTGGAGAAACAGAGAGTAATACAGCAAGAGTCTGGGCTTGAAATGGAGACGACGTGACTGAGGTCAGAATGCTCCTTACTAGACTGCCCTGGACTCAGTGGAATGGATGTTTGGTCTTCCCTGGGCCTGGTAGGGTCAAGAAACATTCTTATGATAGCCTGACGAGTTCCACTGTGGCTTTTGGCGACCCATTACACAAAGACTATATTGCAGTGTATCCACTGTTTGCACTAATATCTCTCCAATTGAGTTTTACCTTTTGGTCTCTCTCTCTCTCTCTCTCTCTCTCTCTCTCTCTGTGTGTGTGTGTGTGTGTGTGTGTGTGTGTGTGTGTGTGTCTATATTGGGATGACCATGGCACTTTATTTTCTATACTTGTGCTCCCTAATTTTTGAAAAAAAAAATTCAATGATCACATTTACTAATGAATCATAAATTTAGGATCAGCCCAGTGCTTAACCAGGGAAGAAGGCACGGACACGTAAATAAACCGCATCACATCAAAGGTAAGGTACGTGGAAGGTCTGTTCTCTCTGCACAGAAACTTTTCTCAGGTCCTGGCTTTGATGATAACAAAGACAAACGGAGAATTTCCCAAGGGTGCGTGCAGGATGGTGGGGAACGAGCGAAACCTCTACACACACGGAACGATTAAAGGAAGGAAAGATGGAAGAGAGGAATCAGGAGGGCATTGGGGACTGTGACAATTTCCTACAACACCCAGGTGCTTCTCACTCTGCTTCCAGAAGCTCGATTTTAACCATTTATATTGCCCAGGACAAGTGGCCTCAATAACCAGTGCTGGTGATTGAAAAAGCTAAAATAGATTCTAGAACAGCCACCAGAGGTGTTGTAAATAAATACCTTGCATGGGGGGAGGAAGTTAGGCCTAGGCATCATTGAATGTCTTGTCTACAGTGGAGTATCCGTGGTTCCAGAGGAACCCACTCCGATGCTCCCCTCACCATCCCCTTATTCCTCAAATTCAGATGGGCATGAAAACAAACTGTCCAATCCCTTACCATACTTCACAGTGAAAGTCTGACTCACCCTCGGAATTACTGGAAATAACTTACGTGATTTCTCAGTGGGGGGATAAAAACATTCTATGCTGTGACTCTGTCAGAGAACTGAGGTGAAATGTGACCAGAACGTGCCTGGGGATGAAGGACCTGCCTGCCTTTCCCCCGCCCCTTGGGAAACACGGGCTGCCCAAAGGTATTCTGACTCACCTCTACTGGTCCCTGTGGCTCGGGTCCCAAGAGCCTTGCTGGCTCCCAAGCTTACATCCTGCCGGAGGTCAAGTTGCAACTGTTCTGACAATTAAAGAAAACTTCATGATCTTTGCATTGGCATCACGGTATTTTTGTGCATGTCTATGACTTAGGTTTTCTAAAAATTTTCTCAGAACACTTTATTGTGTATTTATTTATTCTAAAAACCATAAACGGAAATATAACAGAATAATGGTGCAAAGTCACTTACAATTGAAGATTTAAAACTCCAAAGTTTATTTTCCTTGACTTTTTTTCCCACAAAAGTCAATAGGAGACTATGGGCAGCAGAAAATGCACAGATCTCCAGGTCCTAGTCCCAGATACAAGGGGAACCCTCCCAAAAAGCCCTGGCATTATTTTTTTTTTTTGGAAGGGTGGGGCCTTGTAGTACAGACTTCCCCAACTAGGTGAGGGTCCTAAGAAGCCATCAGCATCGGTATACCAGAAAGTGTTGTTGTGAGAGGCTGCGTTGATTCAGTGAAATTTTTTCGGAGACTCTTTCAATGTGTTTGCCGGTTTCATGATGGGTGATTTGAGAGCACACCTGCCCGTCCTGTGTTGAGTGTTCAGCGTTTTGACCAAAGAGATCATGACCCCCATGCCTGAGTCTCCCCATTCATGTGATCCCACCCCACGCATCTTTTTTTGTTTTGTTTTGTTCCCCTGCATAAAAAAAGTTGCAAAGACACTCAGAGGCTTCAAACGGACGCGCTCAAAAGCTGCCTTGAGCCGTGGGAAAAGCATCTTGGTCGCTGCACTGCCTCCAACGGGGAGTCCTTTGAAGGCAACTGACGTCTAAACAAGTCAGAGCAAATACACGTTTTAAAAAATGTGTATGTTTTTAAATGTGTTTTTATTTTTTATTGTAAAGATGCGGGGTACAATTCAGGGCTCGTGATACAAATGTTCACTATGCAGGCACCCTTGGGGATGAGGTGTGCCTCCCCCTCCCCCAGCAGATTCCCACAGATGTCAATCTTTTTCTTGTAGTGTTATGATAATTGTTCAAGGTCCGCTTATGAGCGACAACGTGTGACACTCAGTTCTTTGTTTCTGTGGCAGATCGCTCAGTATTACAGACTCTAAGTCCAACGAGGTTGCTGTGAAGTACATGACTTTGTCCTTCTTTATGGCTGTGTAATATTCCCTTATGTATATGTACCACATTTAAAAAATCCAATCCTCTTTTGATGGGCAGCATGGTTGACCACGTTTTTGCTATTGTGAACAATGCTGCAATAAACATACATGTGCAGGTTATCTTTTCCATAGAGTGATTTGGTACCTCTGGGTATATGCCCAGTAGGGGAATGGCGAGGTCATATGGAAGGTCGATTTTTAGATCTTTTAGGAATTGGCACACTGTTTTCCACAGAGCTTGTACTAGTTTACACTCCCACCAACAGTGTAGAAGTGTTCTCTTTTCCCCGCATCCTCTCCAGCATCTGTTATTTTTTGAGTTATTGATGATAGCCATTCTGACTAGAGTTAGGTGGTATCTCAGTGTAGTTTTAATTTGCATGTCCTTGATGACTAGTGAGGCTGAGCATTTTTTCATGTATCTGTTGGCTGCTTGTATGTCTTCGTTTGAGCAGTGTCTATTCACATCTTTTGCCCAATTTATAATGGGGTTGTTTGTTTTTTTTCTTTTCAGCATGTATGAGTTCCTTGTAGATGCTAGATGTTAGGACTTTGTCAGAAATACTGTTGGCAAATATTTTTCCCAGTCTGTGGGCTATCTCCCTGCTCTGTCGATGGTTTCTTTGGCTTTGCAGAAGCTTTTCAGTTTGATGAGGTCCCACTTGTCTATCTTATCTCTTATGGCATGGGCACTTGTGGTTTTGATAAGGAATTGGTCGTCAGTTCCAATTTCCATAAGGATGTCTCCTACATTTTCTATGGTTCCCTTAGTTTGAGATTTTACATTTAGGTCTTTGATCCATTTCGAGTTGTTTTTTGTGTATGGTGATAGGTAGGGCCTTGTTTTAATCTTCTGCATGTAGTCTGTCAGTTTTCCCAGCACCATTTACTGAATAGTGGTTGGTGGTGGAGGCTTTGTCAAAGGTAAGTTGGTTGAGAAATTGAGATTTTGCTTCTGGAAGCTCTGTCCTGTTCCATCGGTCTATATGTCTGTTCTTGTACCAACACCAGCCTGTTTTAATTACTGTAGCTTTATAATAAAGTTTAAAGTCTGGGAGTGTGATACCTCCTTCTTTGTTTTTGTTTTTGTTTTTGCTTTTTGCTGAGGATTTTTTTGGCTATTCATGGTCATTTATGTTTCAATATGAATTTCTGTATTGTCATTTCTAGGTCTGATAAGAATGCTGCTGGTAATTTAATGAGTAGTGCATTATATCTGTAGATTGCCTTGGGTAGGATGGACATCTTAACAATGTTGATTCTTCCAATCCATGAGCATGGAATACTTTTCCATTTGTTTGTGTCATCTTGGGTTTCTTTGAGCAGTGTTTTGTAGTTTTTGTTGTAAAGGTCTTTCACGTCTCTGGTTAGAAAGATGCCAAGGTATTTCATTTTTTGGTGTAGCTATTGTGAATGTGATTGTGCTTTTTATTTGCGTGTTTGTTGTTGATGTATAGAAATGTGACTGTCTTTTGCACATTTATTTTATACCCCGAGACTTTGCCAAAGTCCTTTATCAGTGCAAGGAAGTTTTTGACAGATTCTCTTGGGTTTTCGAGGTATAGAATCGTGTCATCTGCAAAGAGGGATAACTTGACTTCCTCTTTTCCTATTTGGATTTCCCTGATCTCCTTCTCTTGTCTGATTGCTCTAGCGAGGACTTCCAAAACTATGTGAAAACGAGGGGTGTGAGTGGGCATCCTTGTCTTGTTCTGGTTTTCAGGGGGAATGGTTCCGATTTCTGTCTGTTTAGCAGTATACTGGCTGTGGGTTTCTCATAGATGGCTCTTACTATTTTGGGGTATGTTCCATCTATGCCTAGATGTTTGAGAGTTTTTATCAAGAAGGGATGCTGGATTTTATCAAAAGCTTTTTTCCACATCTAATGATAAAACCATGCAGTTTTTGTTTTTACATCTGTTGGTGTATTTATATTTACAGTCTTGCAAATGTTGGACCAACCCTGCATCCTGGGAATGAAGCCTACTTGGTCATAGTGGATGTTTTTAGAGATGTGTTGTTGGATCCGTTTTACTAGGATCTCGTTGAGAATTTTAGCATCTATGTTCATCAAGGATATTGGCCTGTAGTTCTCTTTCTTTGTTGGATCTTTACCTGGTTTAGGTATCAATGTGATGTTGGTTTCATAAAATGATTTGGGAGAGTTCCATCTTTCTCAATTGCCTGGAATACTTTCAATAGGATTGGTATCAGTTTCTCCTTGTATGTTTTGCAGAATTCTGCTGGAAAGTCATCTGGTCCAGGGCTTTTATTTTTTTTTTATTTTTTTTATTTTTGAA
>CAUYQG010214839.1:0-25988 GCA_963574415.1 Tarsius wallacei | reverse complement strand
ACCAGGGGTCAGTCTTTCTATTATTGCTCTGTTGTTGCTATTGTTTTTTTTTTGTTGTTGTTTTGTTTTGTTTTTTGAGTTGGAGTCTCACTCCGTCGCCCAGACTGGAGTGCAGTGGCCGCTTCCGGCCACCGCAGCCTCGACTTGCTGGGCTCCGGCGATCCTTCCGCCTCAGACTTCCAAGTAGCTGGAACTACAGGTGTGCACTACCACACCCAGTTGATTTTTTTTTTTTGATTTATTGTAGAGATGAGGTTTCACCTGCCCAGGCGGGTCTCGAACCCACGGGCTCAGGCAATCCACTCACCTCAGCCTCCCAAGGCGCGGGATTACAGGCTGAGCCACCGAGCCCGGCTTGTTTTGTTTTTTAAGTAAAATTTCCTCAGAATAACTTGTAGTTATTATTTATCTTTCTTGGAATAGATCAGAGTAACATGGCAGCACCTAGTCAGGGAAGTTAGTCAAAGGTATATCTGATAACGGGAAACACAATGACAATAACTAGCATAAACTGATAATTATTATATTTGAGATTTGGACAATCTGTTGACCTAAACACATGCGGGCACTCTTAGTAAGAAAAAAATTGGGGAAAGGGGCAAATAGCTATAGGGTAGTCAGTATATTGTGTCTGACACAGAAGCACAATAAAATAGGAATGCACATCATTTTTACTTTCTTTGTAGATTTGTTATGGACTAGTATAATGTTTAGTGACATATAGAATTACAAAGCTGAGGTTGACATTTACAACAAGTGAGTACTCTCAGATTTTAAAAGTTAAAATACTTCATATAATTCTCTTACAGGATTCTTAATAGGTTATATTATTAATACATAAAGTACACTTTTGTTTTCAGTACCAAGTTTTAAAAGCAAATTAATTCTTAAAGTAATACTTTTTAAAATGCTTTGACTAACTGAAAACAGCTGACTATATATTAAAAAAAGATGATGTTGTCTTTGAAAATCAAGTATTTACTGTAAATTTTTATATTAAATATGAGCTTTCAAGTCAGGTGAGAGAAGGTAAGTCTTGTTTTTTTTAAGACTCTTTTTTGTTTCTAATTAAATTTAATCAGCAATACTAACTCTGCTAGTAGGTAAGGTACTGAATATTTCATTCAAATATAATGTTAAAATTTTTATCAGATTTCAATTAGCATCACATTTTGGCTTAAATCCAAGATTTGTTTTTAAGATTTTAGTGAATAAAATCAGTTTAAAATTTTTAGGGAAGGATGGAGGATGAAAGAGTAATCAAAACATTTCAATATTATGAACTTTGGAAACTGGCTGATAAATACATTATCTGTAGTACCATGACGAGTTTCAAATTGTTTAATCATGACAATTAATAATAAGAAAACAACTTCTGAAGAAGAATGGCTTAAACCCAGGTGACATAAAGTAATAAGGAAATAATTAGCAAAATCTTGGGCAAGATAGCTAACCCAGTGTCTCATTGATGGTCATAGGAAAATCTTTGATAAATATTGACCTTTTGGTAGGATAAGGGTCTTTATCTTAGAACAATAAGGCACCACAGAGTTAAACTTCCAGGATTTATTTTCTATAAAAATTAATTTAACTCTAATAATTCAGAGTTCCCGTTGATGCTAAAAGCATATGCTTAACAGACAGTGGATAAAGTTCAGAGGCACAGATTATAACTGTAGAATAGAACACAACTAAGTTACCCCAGTACTAATAGATTGCCTCACAGATTTTCTTAACTTTACACTACACAGGTGAACCCCGAAGTTTCTACACCTGTCAAGTGATAAGACTTAATAGAAACAGTTATTTTTGCTTCTCCTGCCCTAAATCTTTTTGTGAAACCATCCAAAGAAAGATTGTGACATAAATAAATCTTAGAAAGTTGTCACAAGATACAAAACATCAGCGGATGTAAAAGAAAGCATACAAGTTCAGCTGTCAGCTACTGGTAATAAGGTGAATCAGAGCTACAAATAATAGACTATTTCCTCTCACTCTATCTTTGTCACATTTCTCACTCTCTTTGTCTCCTGTACATCTATCATAGAAAAATAGGAGCATCTTAGTCTAAAATCCGAGTTTATATGAACAAAATATAAGTATTAGTCCATACTCAATGTTCAACAAAGTTAAACAAATCAGGCCTGAGGTAAAATGTCATGGGTAGTGTTTAGACTCATCCTCTTCTCTGTTAGAATGAAAGCTACTGTGAGTCAGATAAAGTGAACTTTTTCCAGAAGTAATGCATGACTGATAGTTCATGTAATTGATCCTAATGGATGGGTTGTATTAATTTTTTTAAAGATGCGGGGTGCAATTCAGGGTTAAGTATATGAATATTCATTATGCAGTTACCCTTGTTGATGAAGTGTGTTTCTCCCTCCCTTGGCGGTTTCCCTCAACTGCCAATCCTATCCCACCCCCCGCAGTTTCCCACTACTGCCAATCCCTTTCTTATAATATTATGATAATTGTTCAAGTTCTGCTTAACTTTTTATTGGTAATTGAAGACAAATATATATGAGGGAGAATGGTGGGCTCCCTGTAGTACATGCTTCCTCCACTAAGTAAGTATTCCAGAAACCTGTTGGCATCAGTGTACCAGCTACCATTGTTGTTAGAGGCTACATTAGGTTTCAATGACTATTTTTTAGATATTCTTTTATCGTGTTTGCCTATTTCATGGTGGGTGATTTACGAGTGCACCTGTTCAACAGTTTTTGATCAAAAACAACGTGACCTTTGTGATGTACCAATCTCTTTATTCATCTGATCTGGCCCTGAGAGACTCTTTTGATCGTTTGCCTGGGTGAAAACAGTCCTCAAAGGGAAATGTTTTGCTAATGTGGAAGAAGTGAAATAAAAAACAGCGGAAGCACTAAAAGTCATTAGATTTGACAAATTCAAACACTGTTTTGAGCAATGGAAAAAGCATCTTGACTTTGTCTCAAATGGAGGGTACTTTGAAGGTTACTGTAGTTTAAACATGTAAGAATAAATGCATAGCTTGTTAATATATAAATTCCAGGTTGCAAGAAGTAAACTGCAGGTATCCTCTGTAATGCTGCCTTTGCCTTGCCCTGCATGTTGCTGAAAAATGTCAGACCTAAACTATGATAGCAACAAAAGAATTTCTTTGAAGAGGAAGTAGATGATGAGGAAAGTATGATATTGCCATTGGCTTCAGTGAAAGATGTACCAGACATGGAATGACAAATGCAACCAAGTGTTTTGTCAACTTCTGAAATCAACCCTAAGCAGCCCAGGAAACACAGCAATGCTCATTCACCTCAAGTGAATGAACCAATTGAAGCGCACCCAAAAGCCAGATATAAAGTCCCAGTCCTCCCCTTGCCCATCGTTTTGCTTCCCATTACCAAGGTGTGTTGGGACACTTTGTGGAACTGGTGCAAACATCTCAATTTGAGTACCGATGGCAAGAAAATGGATGTTTATCTGAGGCTCTAGAGGCTTGCGTACCCTGAACAAAATCATATTCTGCAACATCACAGGAGGCCAAATTACAGTCGTATTTGAGGGAACACAAAGCACTGATTAACAGAGCAAGGCTTCAGAAAAGCTGTGAGAAGAATGAGAGTGCATTCCAGACTATTACTGTTGAAGTGGTAACTTCACCTCAGGAAGCCAGGATGGCAGCATGGGCAAGAATTACTGCAAGAGTCATTCAGCCTAAGGCTGTGAATTCATGGTCCATTCCTGCTTCTGTTGAGGCCTTTTTGATGCCAGCCTCTAGTATCAGGTGGTGTGTGGATCTCTTTCAGGAGACAAGAAAGGTTGAGTTCACCAGCAAGTTCACTTAGGTCAGGCCTGGGTGCCTGACACTCCCAGGAGGATGATCTCTCCCTTCTTGTTGCCAGCCTGCACTTTCCCATTCCTAGGCCGAGAAGATAATATGTTATATCCTGACTGTGCTAACAGGAATAAGAAGAGTTTGAAAAGATTAATGACAGTGAGGAAGAAGTCACCTGGTTTGAGATCATTGTAGAAGAGCAGAATATGCCACCTTGGAAGAAGTATTATTTCGAGCTGATGGCAGTTGAGAAGAAACAGAAACAAGAAAAGTTCTGTCTCCTTCTATTTGTCAAAAAAAGAGGACATACATTTACCAAAGCCTTTCAACCATTGTCTACTAGGAAGGACAAATGGTGGAGAGCCCACAGCTAAGTTGACTTGCATCCTAACCATTGCTGTGTTGTCTCCTAGCACTTTTCAGTATCTCCTGATGCCTTGAGTACAGAGTTAATAAATATTAGCTATATAAAAAAAGATAATTTGCATGTAAGTTGTAGACCCATACAGTTTCTCTCTATCCATGGGTTTTGCATCTGTGGATGCAGCCAACTATGATCAAAATTATATTTTAAAATAGATGGCTCCATCTGTACCAAAAATAGTATAGAGTTTTTCCATTATTCCATAAACAATACAGTTTAAAAATTATTTAATTAGCATTGGCATTGTATTAGCTATTATAAGTAATCTAAAGATGATTTAAAGTACATTGGAGGATGTGCATAAGTTAAACACAAGTACTCTGCTATTTTATGTAATGCACTTGAGTATCTGTGAATTTGGGTGTCTGCAGGGAGTTCCATAACAAATTTCCCATGAATACCAAGGGATAATTGTATATACAGGGGTGCCAGGGAATGAATACACATTTTAAGTATGAAGTTTCCTCAAAAGATCGCGTTAATCAATGAATGCTAATGTCACCATGTGACAGCTAGGACAGTCCAAGAAAATGATGGAAGCATGGCTGAACGAACATCATCCTACATATTGCTACTGTAACTTAATTCAACTTCAAAAAATAATACGTAGATGACATCTCTTAAAATGTGTATAAATTTTTTTGGTGCACACACACACACACATATATATAATTGCACGCAGAATTGTAAAAAAATAGTAATAAGCTGTTAAAAATCAAGTTAATATTATCTGAAATATAAAAGTGAAAAATATTTTATAATGAATTAAAATGAAAATGCAACATATTTTAATATTGAGGAGCTTCAGCTAAAGCAATGCTTAGAGAAAATTTAAGTTGTAAGACCTATAAAAATTATCCAATTAATAACCTATTCTTTCACTTAAGGAAACAGAAAAGGCACAAATGTAAATCAAGAATTTCATTTACAGCAAAACTACGTGTTGAAAAAGAGACCCATATACAGAAAAACCTCCAAATTAGTGAATACAGAAATTTTTTGCCAACAGATGTACTTTTTTTTTTTAATTTTTAATTTTAAAGATGTGGGTACAACTCAGGGTTGAGTACACAAATGTTCATTATGCAGGTACCCTTGTTGATGAGGTATTCTCCCCCTCCTCTGGCAGTTTCTCACTACTGCCATTCCCTTTCTTATAGTGTTATGATAAGTGTTCAAGGTCTGCTTATGAGTGAGAACATGTGATACTCAGTTCTTTGTTTCTGTGATGGATCACTGAGTATTACAGACTCTAAGTCCATCCAAGTTGCTGCAAAGTTCATAATTTTTTTCTTCTTTATGGCTGAATAATATTCCATCATGTGTATGTTGCACCTTTTTCTTCTCCAGTCTTTTCGATGGGCAGCACAGTTGGTTCCATTATTTTGCTATTATGACTAATGCTGCAATAAACATGCATGTGCAGGTATCTTTTATAAAGAGTGATTTCAGTTCCTTCAGGTATATTCCCAGCAGAGGAATTGTGGGACTGTATGGAAGGTCAGTTTTAAGATCTTTTAGGAATCACCAGACAGTTTTTCATAGAGGTTGTACTAGTTCACATGCCCACCAACAGTGTAGAAGTGTTCCCTTTTCCCCGAATCCTATCCAGCATCTGTTGTTTTTGAGTTATTGATGATGGTCACCTTGACTGGAGTTAGGTGGTATCTCAGTGTGGTTTCAGTTTGCATTTCTTTGATGACTAGTGAAGCTCAGCATTTTTTCAGGTATCTGCTGACTGCTCATATGTCTTCTTTTGAGAAATGTCTATTCATATCTTTTGCCCACTTTGTAATGGGGTTGCTTTTTTTTTCTTTTGTTTTGTTTTCAGCACATTTGAGTTCTTTATAGATCCTAGATGTTAGGCCTTTGTCAGATATACACTTGGAAAATACTTTTTTCCAGACTGTGGGCTTTCTCCCTGCTCTCTTGATGGTTTCTTTAGCTTTGCAGAAGATTTTCAGTTTGATGAGGTCCCACTTTTCTATCTTATCAATTATGGCATGGGTACTTGGGGTTTTGATCAGGAATTGGTCGCCAGTTTCAATTTCCATAAGTGTGTCTCCTGCATTTTCTAAGGTTCTTATAGTTTGAGGTTTTGTGTTCAGGTCTCTGATCCACTTAGAGTTGATTTTTATGTATAGTGATAGGTAAGGGTCTTGTTTTAATCTTCTGCATATGGTCAGTCAGTTTTCCCAGCACCATTTACTGAATAGGTTCTCCAGTTGTTGGTGGTGGAGAATTTGTCAAAGATGAGTTGGTTGAAAAATTGAGGTTTTGCTTCTGGAATCTCTATCCTGTTCCATTGGTCTATATGCCTGTACTTGTACTAGTACCAGGCTGTTTTGATTATCATAGCCTTGTAGTAAAGTTTAAAGTCTGGGAGTGAGATGTCTCCAGCTTTTTTTTTTTTTTTCTTTTTTTGTTGAAGATTGTTTTGGCTTTCCATGGTCGTTTGTTTCCATGTGAGTTCCTGTATTGTCATTTCCATTTCTGAGAAGAATGCTGCTGGTAATTTAATGGGCATTGCATTAAATACCTCAAAATAGTAAGAGCCATCTATGAGAAATCGACTGCCAATATATTGCTAAACAGACAGAAATTGGAACCCTTTCTCCTGAGAACCAGAGCAAGACAATTATGCCCACTGTCACCCCTTCTGTTCAACATAGTATTGGATGTCCTAGCTAAAGCAATCAGATAAGGGAAGAAGATTGGGGTTATTCAAATAAGAAAAGAGGAAGTTAAGTTATACCTTTTTGCAGACGACATGATTCCATACCTCGAAAACCCAAGAGAATCTGTCAAAAACCTTCTTGCACAGGTAAAGGACTTTGGCAAAGTCTCAGGGTTTAAGATAAATATGCAAAGGATAGTCACATTCCTATTCACCAACAATAAACAAACAGAAACCCAAATAAAAAGCATAATCTCATTCAAAATAGCCACAAAATTATAATGAAATACCTTGGCATCTTCCTAACCAGAGACGTGAAAGAACTTTACAATGAAAAGAACAAAACCCTGCTCAAAGAAATCAAAGATGATACAAACAAACAGAAAAATATTCCATGCTATGGATTGGAAGAATCAACATTGTTAAGATGTCCATCCTACTCAAGAAAATCTACAGATTTAACACAAGTGTACATTAAAAGACATTCTAGAGCTGGGCTCGGTGGCTCAGCCTGTAATTCCGCGCTTTGGGAGGCTGAGATGAGTGAATTGCCTGAGCCCGCGGGTTCGAGACCCGCATGGGCAACTTGGCGAGACCTCATCTCTACAATAAAAATCAAAAAATCAGCCGGGCATGGTAGAGCGTGCCTGTAATTCCGGCTACTCAGAAGGCTGAGGCGGAAGGATCGCCAGAGCCCAGTGGGTCGAGGCTGCAGTGGCTGGGAGCGGCCACTGCACTCCAGTCTGGTTGTCAGAGTGAGACTCCAACTCAAAAAAAAAGACATTCTAGCTGATGCTTTAAGTTGATAGGATGTGATGGTAGATGTTAAGGAATATCAGAAAATGTAATAATACAGGTAGTCACAAAATACAGCTAAATTTAAAAACTGATATAAAAACGGTTAATGATATGTTTTACATTGTGTTTCTATACAAATTTTATATAATTTGGTATAAATGCATATGAAGATATATATATTATGAAAAATAGCATGAAAAAGGGAGACAGAAAATGGAGATATATGCGGGCAAGGGAATTAAATAATTAAATCCAAAAAGATATTTTCTTTTCTAATAATCTGTGCTAATAAAAAATGTCTAAAAGACATAGTAATGATGACTTAGCATATTTGTTACAATATTGTGGCCCACAGCAGAATGACAAAATTGATTTTGTAATATTGACTTGCTTATATATAATTTTGCTGTTAGAAAATAAATGTAACTCTTATGTAACATAACGCAAATTATTATAAATCATATTCTGTAAAAAAAAATTAAAATATACCTGAGGATTAAAATAAAAGCGAAATTGCAATATATTTTGTTCAGATCTTAGAATTTAATTGTGTTTCTCTGTGGTGGGGCACTGACTGAATATCTGCTAATGCTTTGGTTACCAAATTTCCTTCTCAATTACTTAATCTATAAAATGTAAAGAGTACCATTTCTAACTTAATAAAAATGTTGTAATGATAAAATAGGTTAATATATTTAAAACAGACTATTATCTGACATATTCTAAATCTAGAAACATATTTCATTTTCACTATATTTAAAGTTATATTGATGCTTCTGTTTAATTTTGATAATTTTAGTATGCTACATTCCATTGTATTACATTTTATTTAAACAGCTGAGTATATGTTTCAGCTTTATGTGATGATTTCAATTGCAATAATTCAAAGCAGGGCATATAAGGTAAATAAGATAGTTCTAGTTGATGCTCTATCCTGAAAACTTGGTGAAAGTTGGAAATACAATGGCAGAGAAGGAAATATAATTAATTTGAGACACAACGACTTAAAGAAAATACATTTAGAAATAATGTATTCATTTATATTTTAAGCATTGCTAAAAATAGCATATTATCTGTATGCTAAATATCTAGAAAATTACATTATTTATTATACAACATCAGGTGAAGGCTATAAAAGAACCATAAAACTTCCTCTTCATAGTGTTGTTCTGAGCAGTCCATTGGAGGGAGACTTTCCTTCAGACTTGCAAGCTTAGCACCTAGAAACTTTCTTTGATTCAGACTACTCCTACATTCAAGTAATCTCTAATGATATTAGGATTTCTGTGGCGATCTGTTCAACATATTTTTTATTTCTTTTTATTACTTCTAATGCTGTATTGGACATTGCGGTATTTTACTAATATTAATTAATAGCCATTTATTAATTATTTTATAAATAATAAACTTTCAATTAATTCAAAGGCCAATGTGTTTCTGGTTCTGGCTTGGCAAATTAGCATGCATGCTCCCTGACTACACAGTGAAATGCTAGAGAATATATGAAAGTATCTTCACGAAAGTATAAATTCATGCCCTTATGTTAAACACAATATGTGTGGAGTAAAATATAAATAAATGTAAGCTGCTATGAAAAAGCACAAGATGTAAAGGAAATTTTGCCTCCTAGGAATGTTTTCACTCGCAGGAGAGAATACTGATTACATGTTCACTTCCAATAGGACAATTTTAGCAACAAGTTTTGAGTAGCAGTATACCTTTTTTAAATTTATTTTATCCTAAACAAACTCCAAATTTATTTTAGTAGCTATTTTATCATGTCACTAACTAGCAAAATGACTCTTAGTGGCCTCTTAATACCACCAAACAGCATGTTTATTCTTTAAGAAGGCGTTAAAGTATGTTGTTGCATCTTTCATTTCTGTGGTATTCAATTTTTATTAAAAAGTTATTCATTCTCATTTATTGTCATCATCAAGATGTTTAAGGCTTACATTTTTTCTATTTTTTTTGAAGTAAACAACATATTTATCTTAACTCAATTTTTTAACATGATATTCCATTTTTTTCCTTTCAAAAATACTTTGTGTATCTAAAATTTCATAGATTCCAGAAGCCATATTCATTTAGATAAAAGTTTTCTTTGAATGCAACCAACTTGATGAACATTTGGTCAGTGGCTCTGAGTTCAAAATTCCAGTTGATAACTTATCTTAATAGGCTTGATTTTTTAGAGTAGTTTTAAGTTCACTGCAAATTTGAGCAGAAGTTAGAAAGATTTCTTACATAACCCTGTTCCCATACATGCGTTACCTTCCTCATTATCAGCATCTCCCAACAGAGTGATGTACTGTATATGTTACAATTGATGTATCAACATTGACATATCATTAATCCCAGAATCCATGATTTACATTAGGATTCATTCTTGATGTTTTACATTCCAGGGATTTGGACAAAATATAATGACATGATTCCACCATTATAGTATTATATAGAGTAGTTTCACTGATCTAAAAACTGTTTTACCTATTCATCTTTCCTTTATCCTTCAATTAACTGTTTGCATTTAACATTCAATTTAAATTCAATTTATATTCAAGTGCCACTTTCTCCATTGAAGATTTTCTATGTATCGTATTCGTTTCTTCTTTCATGATTTTATATTCATTCAAATTAAATTATTCAATAATTGCCATTGCTTTATTATCTTTTTTTGTGTGCAACTTATACTTTAGTGGTTTAAAAATAAAATATCAGACTCGGAACAGGTAAGTTATCCACTTTACTCCAAAATGTTCTCTTTATGCCAAGGCTCTGGGGCAGAGTCCACTTGTCATTTTGAGAATTTATGATATCACCAATTTAAATACTTTTTATTGTTAACAAATTTTTCTCATATAAATGGACCTAAGTTATTCTTCAAATTTAGATCTTTTGCTATTACACATAGTGGGCAAAAATAGTGCCCATGTACAGATATAATAAGCACATTCTTATTTTCTTATGATAATTGTTACTTTATCTCTTTTGTATTGTCTTACAATATACTTATTAGCATGTGTTCTCAGTTGTTTATCATTTAAAATAACTTGAGTAGAAGTTTCCGTGAAATACTTAATGAAATATGATTCAGATTTCTTTCTCTGTTACCTAGTAAAATAGTTTCTATGTTTCTGCTTTTGTTAAAGACATTCAAATATCTTTTTCTTTAAAGTATTTAACTTTGGAAGTAAAATTCAATAAACAGCTTTTAGGTTTAAACCACATCTCTCTTCACTGGTATCACAGATAATCTCTAACTTCATGCAATTGTATTGATTAGGAAACCTAGGGGAAAAACGTACTTCTTTATTTGCTGGTCCTTTCTTTTTGTTAGAAACTCTATCTCTGCTTACTCTTTATTGTATTTCTTGATTATTATAACTAACCCCATCATTTTGTTGTGCTTTATGCTAAAAAAGAAAATATCCAGAAGACTATATGTATTGATATTAGTAACTCCCATCGTTCCTAAGACATGATTATTCTTGCCAATTAAAAAAAATGATTTATTGAACCAATATTGTAGGTAGCAGTCAAGTAACTCCTA
The DNA here is from genome assembly GCA_963574415.1 of Tarsius wallacei. Classification (NCBI taxonomy): domain Eukaryota; kingdom Metazoa; phylum Chordata; class Mammalia; order Primates; family Tarsiidae; genus Tarsius; species Tarsius wallacei. The sequence continues at coordinate 14,725 of CAUYQG010214839.1, read as the reverse complement.
TTCCAGCTGTCTATTAACCTGTTCTGCAAATAAATCTAAGGAGATGAAACTATAATCTATTTCATATATTTCAAGGTGTACCTTTTAACCCATTTTAATGTTTGAAGAGAAGAAATGGTTTATAATCAATGTTATTTTACAAGCACTGTCAGGTGACTATGTGACTATAGTAGACAGTTGTCATTAGATGGGCCGCATCATCTTGATCATAGGTATTTATATAGTTGAATTTTATTTGAATTATGTGCAGTTATATGTATTTTGCTTATTAAATATATTGGGATAGTGTAACTATTTAAATTGTCTTCAAAAACATTTTAACACAGTTAATATTGAGAAAACATCAGATAAATTTAGATTAGAGAATATTCTTATCTATATACTCCTCGAGACTTTCAGTGTCAGGAAAACCAAAGAAAGACTGAGTGTCCAAGATCAGAGGGAACCACGAAACCATAAAATTAAATAAATGTAGTACCTGATTGGATCTTGGGACAAACAATGATATTATTTAAAAGACAAGTGAAATACAAATCAAATCTGGATATTGACATTTGGTAGTGTATTGTACTAGTGATTTTTGCTTCAACAACTATGATAATAATGTAAGAAGTTAACCATGGAAGAAGCTGAGTGAGAGGTATATGGAAGTCTCTGTATTATTTCTGCAAATTTTATGTAAATCTAAAAATATGAAATATATTAAAGTGTATTTAAAAATTAAACTGTGTTTGACATTTGAATGGAAAGTTTCTGTGCAAGGAAGACAAAATGGCAGAGAAATGAATTGTTAATTTGATGCTATGAAGCAAAGATTCTTCATTGAAAGAATGATGGCGATTCCTTACTTTTTTCTGCAGCAATAACTAAATGATTTAAAGGGAACTAAGAATGACCAGTGGGTAGATAATGATGTGTTAATGCTCTCCTAGTGAGTTATGAGCTGATGAAATGCCTGTCTCACCAAAACCAGACAACGGATGATTGAAGAAATTGACGAGCTCAGAGAATAAACAGAATAATTGCCAAAGCCCCAATAAGAGCTGATGTAAACAACACCTGCACTGAACAGAGTGATTGAATGCCATTTCCCCAAAACTATTGCTAATCTTTTAAAAAAATTATAACATGCATTACATTACAGTAAAAGATAAACTAGAAATTCTGTCAAATAAAACAGAGAACATCACATTTTTAGAATGACTGTGGAATTTTGAAATTCATGTGAAATCCTGAGTCCCTAGAAATCTTGGAACAAAGAAAATATAAAAAACATAAATGTCAACAAATCTGAGTCAAGTAGTATTCAGATGTTTAAAATTCCATGTGTGTAAGACCTTTTAGGACTTTGAAAAATCATTTTGTGGATTGCATTTTATTTATATGTATGTGCAGAACTTACACATGATTAAAAGTAAGTCTATATAGGTAAAAATGAACTCTCAATATGTATAAAATAAAAATTGTAGCTAGTAAGAAAGCATTGTGCAATACTTTAATTAGCATTGTGTTTATTTTCCTTCTGATACATGATATGTCATATCTTACAATCTCTGGCGTGGCACAGGAAGGTAAACATACAGACATATACACACAAATATGTGTGCATGTGTGTATACCTTTATATATACGTGGGTATATTTTCTTTCCTTTTCTTTGTTGGTCACTTTTATTTTATCTTATTTTATTTTAAGATGTGTGGTACAATTCAAAGTTAGGTATACAAATATTCATTATGCAGGTACCCTTGTTGATGAGGTAGGCCCTCCTTTACCAGGCAGATTCGCACTACTACCAATCCCCACTCCCCTCCCAGCAGTTTCCTGCTACTGCCAATCCTTTTCTTGTGGTATTACAATGATTGTCCAAGGTCTGCTTATGAGTGAGAGCCTGTGATACACATTTCTTTTTTTCTGTGAAAAATAGCTCTGCCGGGCTCGGTGGCTCAGCCTGTAATCCCGCGCCTTTGGGAGGCTGAGGTGAGTGGATTGCCTGAGCCCGCGGTTTCGAGACCCGCCTGGGCAACTTGGCGAGACCTCATCTCTACAATAAATAAAAAAAGAATCAGCTGGGCGTGGTAGTGCATGCCTGTAATTCCAGGTACTCGGAAGGCTGAGGCGGAAGGATCGCCGAAGCCCAGCAGGTCGAGGCTGTGGTGGCCGGGAGTGGCCACTGCACTCCAGTCAGGGTGACAGTGAGACTCCAACTCAAAAAAAAAAAAATAGCTCTAAGTCCATCCAGGTTGCTGTGAAGTTCATGATTTGGTTCTTCTTTATGGCTGCATAATATTCCATTGTGTATATGTACCACATTTTTTAATCCAGTCCTCTTTTGATGGGCACCAGGGTTGGTTCCATGTTCCTGCTACTATACACAATGCTGTGATAAACATACGTGTGCAGGTATCTTTTGTATAGAGTGATTTGAGTTTTGGTATTGGTACAAGAACAGGCAGAGAGACCAATAGAACAGGAAAGAGATTCCAGAAGCAAAACCTCAATTTTTCAACCAACTCATCTTTCACAAAACCTCCACCAACAACCACTGGGGAGAGGAGAACCTACTCAGTAAATGGTGCTGGGAAAGCTGGCTGACCACATGCAGAAGATTAAAACACGATCCCTACCTTTCACCATCACAAAAATCAACTCTAAATGGATCAAGGCCTAAATGTAAAGCCTCAAACTATAAGAAATTTAGGATTTGCAGCAGATACCCTTATGGAAATTGGAACTGGCAACCAATTCCTGATGAACACCCCAAGTGCCCATGCCATAAGAGATAAGATAGACAAGTGGGACCTCATCAAACTGACAAGCATCTGCAAAGCCAAAGAAACCATCAAGAGAATGGGGAGACAGTCCACAGACTGGGAAAAAAATATTTGTCAACTGTATGTCTGACAAAGACCTAGCATCTCGGATCTACACAGAAATCAAACATGTCAAAAAGAATAAAACAAACAGCCCCATTACAAAGTGGGCAAAAGATATGAATAGATAGTTCTATAAAGAAAACATATGAGCAGCCAACATATACATGAAAAAATGCTCAGTCTCACTAGTCATCAAAGAAATGCAAATTAAAACTACACTGAGATATCACCTAACTCCAGTCAGGATGGCTATCATCAATTACTCAGGAAACAACCAATGCTGGAGAGGATTCAGGGAAAAGGGAACACTTCTACACTGTTGGTGGGAGTGTAAACTAGTACAGTCTCTGTGGAAAACAGTGTGGCAATTCCTAGAAAATCTAAAAATTGACTTTCCATATAACCCCGCAATCCCCTTACTGGGAATATACTTTTTTTTTTTTTTAAAGATCGCCATTTACTGATTTTTGATTCTCTAATGGATTATTTTCTGTTTGCTTGTTCCTGATATATACTCACACTTTTAAAATTGCTATATTAGACACTGTTCAAAGAAATCAAAGATGACACAAACAAGTGGAAAATTATCCCATGCTCATGGATTGGAAGAATCAACATTGTTGTTTTTTTTTTTTTTTTTTTTGAGTTGGAGTCTCACTCTGTTGCCCAGACTGGAGTGCAGTGGGCCGCTCCCGGCAACCGCAGCCTCGACCTGCTGGGCTCCGGGGATCTTTCCGCCTCAGCCTTCCAAGTAGCTGGAAATACAGGCGGGTGCTATCACACCAGGCTAATTTTTTTGATTTATTGTAGAGATGAAGTCTCACCAAGTTGCCCAGGTGGGTCTCGAACCCGTGGGCTCTGGCAATCCACGCCCCTCTGCCTCTCAAGGCGCGGGATTACAGGCTGAGCCACCGAACGCGGCAAGAATCAACATTGTTGGCCACTACATTCAGGTCTGGGCGACAGAGTGAGACTCGAACTCAAAAAAAAAAAATGTTTTAGATAGTCTAGTTCCTTTGTCTTTTCATTTAACTTGTAAGATCAGCTGATCTATATATAAAAATATCCTGCTTGGAATTTTATTGATATTGCATCAAATGTCTTGATAAATTTGGGGAGAATTGACATTTGTACTATGTTGAGTCTTCCAGTACATGAATATGGTATGTCTTTTCATTTTTAATCTTTGATTTCTTTCATGAGTGGTTTATAGTTTTCTGCATATAGATACCATATATGTTTTATTAGATTTATACCTACGTATTTCTTTTTTGTTTGAGCTCTTGCATAATGGTATTGTTTAAAAGCTTTCAATGTTCATTTCACATTCTGATATATAGAAGTAAGATTAATTTTTGTTTGTTAACCTTGTACTCTGTAGCCTTCCTAAATTTACTTATTACTTCTAGAAAGTTTTTGTTCCATGTTGTTTCTTAAATATTTTGATTTTATAATAGATAATCATGTCATCTATAAATGAGAATGGTTTTATTTCTTTCTTTCCAAAAAAAAAAAAGATGTCCATCTTACCTAAGGCAATCTACAGATTTAACGCAATACCCATCAAATTGCCAGCAATATTCTTCTCAGAACTAGAAAAAACAATGCAGGAATTCATATGGAAACACGAACAACCAAAAATAGCCAGAACAATTATCAGCAAAAAATAAAACAAAAAAATAAAAAATAAGCAGGAGGTATCACACTACCAGACTTTAAACTTTACAATAAGGTTACAATAATCAAAACAGCCTAGTATTGGTACAAGAACAGGCATATAGACCAATGGAACAGGATTGAGATTCCAGAAGCAAAACCCCAATTTCTCAACCAACTCATCTTTGACAAAGCCTCCACTACCCATCACTGGGGAGAGGAGAACCTATTCAGTAAATGGTGCTGGGAAAACTGACTGACCACATGCAAAAGATTCAAACAGGACCCCTATCTATCCTCATACACAAAAATTAACTCTAAATGGATCAGAGACCTAAATGTAAAACCTCAAACCATGAGAACTTTAGAAAATGCAGGGCACATCCTTATAGAAGTTGGAACTGGCATCCAGTTCCTGAGCAAACCCAAAATGCACAGGCCATAAGAGATAAGATAGACAAGTGGGACCTCATTAAATTGACAAGCTTCTGCAAAGCCAAAGAAACCATCAAGAGAGCATGAAGACAGCACACAGACTGGGTAAAAGTATTTGCCAACTCCATATCTGACAAAGGCCTAACATCAAGGATCTACAAGAAACTCAAATGTGCTGAAAAGAAAAGAAAAAAAAAAAAACAGCCCCATTACAAAGTGGACAAAAGATATGAACAGATATTTCTCAAAAGAAGACATATGAGTGGCCAACAGATACATGAAGTAATGTTCAACCTCACTAGTCATCAAGGAGATGCAAATTAAAATTACACTGACATACCATTTAACTCCATTCGGAATGGCCATCATAAATAACTCAAAAAACAACAGATGCTGGAGAGGATGTGGTGAAAAGATAACATTTCTACCCTGTTGGTGGGAGTGTAAACTAGCACAGCCTCTGAGGAAATCAGTGTGGCAATTCCTAAAATCTCTAAAAATCGACCTTACATATGACCCCACAATACCCCTACTGGGAATATACCCTGAAGAACTCAAATCACTCTGTAAAAATGATACCTGCACCTGTATGTTTATAGCAGCATTGTTCACAATAGCAAGATCATGAAACCAACCATGCTGTCCATCAAAAGAGGACTGGATTAAAAAAATGTGATACATAGACACAATGATATATTACACAGCCATAAAAGAGAACAAAATCATGAATATCACAGCAACCTGGATGGAATTAGTGTTTATAGTACTGAGTGATCTCTCACAGAAACAAAGATCTGAGCATCACATGTTCTCACTCAGAAGTGGACTTTGAACAACCACCATAATACTATAAGAAAAGGATTGATAGTGGTGGGAAACTATGGGGGCAGGGAGGGGCAGGGAGGTGGGATTAACGATAGTCAATATCTGTCTGGGGAAGGGGGGGCACACCTCATCAATAAGGCTACCTGCACAATGAATATTTGTATACCTAACCCTTAACTGTACCCCACAATTTTAAAATAACAAAATATATATAATTTTTTAAAAATTTTGTATTCAGTAATATTACCATAATGCTCATATATTATTATAAATATTTTCAGTTATAATTGTGTCATAAATTTTATCTTTTGCAATCTTTATATATTTTGTTTTTTATTATTTTATTACTTGGAGCTGTAATAGAATACTAGACAGAAATGATTTTCAAATGCATATGGAATAAACATTTAATCATTTGCCAATAAGTAATATTTCAATAATCAATAGATGCTTATTTTTTAAAAGTTTGTTTTTGCATCTACTGAAGTATGTTATTTTTCTATTTTAGTTGTTAATATTATAAATTAAACTAATTTATTTGCTACTGTTACTTTGCATTTCTTAGAATGCAAGGCTCCATTTGATTATGACATACTATTTTATTTATGTATTACTATTGATGCTTATTAATACTTTACTTAGGATTTATACTCCAGAATAAGATTGACAGGCAACTTCTGATCTCATGATCTCCTTATTTGAATTTATTATTTCCTTATTTGCTTATATGTTATTTTGTGAATATATAAAATGTGCCATAATAACTTAAGACTTTTATTTGTAGACAGTGATCTATTTGTCTTTAATAATGTTTTTTACTTTAAATAAGTTTTCGTGTATTCTACTAAATTTAAATTATTCTAGTAAAGCAACCTCCATATTCTTTTAGCTAAGTATTGTATGTTTTCACCTTTTATCTTTCACATGTAAAAATTATTGTGCCTATGTAAAAATCTTATAAGGTTGCTCTTTCATACATTTTAAAAACATTTTATCTAGAGGATTTTATCTGTTTACATTTATTGATGTTAATCCTATCATATATATAAGGTTACATTTATCATTTATTTAAGTGCTTTCTACATGTGCTGTTTATGCTTTATTCTTTTTTTAACCTTCTTTAAGAAAGATGATGTACTTGTTCTAGTGTCACAGTTTATACAATGATCTAAAGGTTATAATCTCTATTTCTATTCTTTTTAAATGTTATTTTATTTTAGATTCAGAGAATATGAGGGCATGTTTATTATATGAATATATTGCATACTATTGGTAATCAGCCTTCTAGTGTCCCCATTCTGCAAACAGTATACTCTGTACCCAATAGGATGTTTTAAAACCCTCACCCCCCTCCCTGACTCCCATCTTTTGCTTTCTCCACTCTAGTATTTCCATTTTTATGTAAGGGATACTAATTGTGTAGCTCCCACATATAAGAGAAAATGTGATATTTGGTTTTCTGTTTTTGAGTTAGTTTACTTTGAATAATGGCTTCCAGCTCCATCCATTTTGGTGCAGGGAACATTATGTCAGTCTTTTTATAGTGAGTGACCTAGTATTGCATGGAGTGTGTATATATATATATATATATATATATATATATATATATATATATATAACATTTTCTTTGTACAGTCAAATGTTGATGACCACTTAGGTTGGTTTCATGACTTTGCTATTGTATATAGTAGTGCAACGAATATATGTGTGTAGATTACATTTTTACATAATAATTTCCTTTGGGTAGATATATAATCAAATGGTAATTTTGTTTTTCGTTCTTTAAGAAATCTCCCTACTATTTTCCATAGAGGTTGAACTAGGTTACATTCTCACAAACAATGTATGAGTATTCCTTGTCTTTATATCCATGCTAATATCTGTTCTTTGACATTTTAATAGTAGTTATTCTGATTGGTATAAGAAGAGACCTCATTGTGGTTTTAATATGACTTTCTCTTATGATTCATGATGCTGAGATTTTTTTCATGTGTTTGTTGGCAATTTGTGTGCCTTTTGAGAAATATCTATTCATATTCTTTCCCACTTTTTACTTTTTTTTTTTTTTCTCATTGAGTTCTCTGAGTTTCTTTTATACCATAGATATTAGTTCTTTGGCAGAGGAATTACTTGGAAATATTTTCTCACATTCTATAGGTTTTTTGTTCACTCTGTTCTCCCCCCGCCCCATGGGGAAATTTGTAGTTTAATGAAGTCTCATTTATTTCTCTTTTTATTTTTGTTTAATTTGTTTTTGAGGACTTCATTGCAAATTCTGTTCCTAGGCTTATATTCATAAAAGTTTTTCCTAGGTTTTCTTCTGAGATGTTAATAATTTCATGTCATACTTTTAAGTCATTTACCCATCTTGAATTAATTTTTGCATATGATGAGTGGTAAAGTTCCATTTTTATTATTCTGCTTATGGTTACTCAATTTTCTTAACACCATTTGTGGACTCTCTATTTTGTTCAACTGATTTGTCTCCTTATTTTTGTACCAGTACAATGCTGTTTTCATTATTTATAGTCTTATAATATAATTGGAAGTGAAGAAATGTGATACCTTTTCCTTTCTTTTTTTTTTTTGGTAACTGAAGACTGCTTTAGCTTTCTGGGTCCCTACTTTGGTTCCATGTGAATTTTAGAATCTTTTTTTTTCTAGTTCTGTGAAAAATGATGTTGATAATTTGATAAGGATAGTATTGTATCTGTAGATTGCTTTGGGCAGCATAGTCATTTTAGCAATAATTTTTTTGATCCATGTGCATGAAATGTTATTCCAATAGTTTGTGCCACCTACAATTCCTTTCATTAGGTTTTGTACTTCTCCTTAAAGAGCTCTTTCATCTCCTTGGTTAAATTTATTCCTAGGTATTTTATTCTTTCATGTGGCTATTGTAAACATCATTGAACTCTTGATTTTTTTTCTAGACTGAACTATTATAGGTATAAAGAAATGCCACTGATACTGATTTTTGCACATTGTTTTGAATCTTGAAATTTTAAGTTGTTTTTCAAGTCTAGAAGTCTTTTGGAGGATGTTCAGGATTTTCTAGGTATACAATTTTGTCATCACTGAACAGAAAGAATTTGATTTCCTTCTTGCCATTTTGGATACTTTTAATATATTTCTCTTACCTGATTGCTCTGGCAGGGACTTCCGGTACTATGTTAAATAGGAATGGTGAGAGTGTGTAACCTTGTCTTGTTCTAGTTCCTACGGAAAATGCTTTCAGCTTTTCCCCATCTAGTATGATGTTGTCTGTGGATTTGTCATATATGACTCATTATTTTGAGACATAACCTTTTTTTTTTTTTTTTGAGTTGGAGTCTCACTCGGTCACCCAGACTGGAGTGCAGTGGCCGCTCCCGGCCACCACAGCCTTGACCTGCTGGGCTCCGGCGATCCTTCCGCCTCAGCCTTCCGAGTAGCCGGAACTACAGGCACGCGCTACCACGCCCGGCTGATTTTTTGATTTATTGTAGAGATGAGGTCTTGCTTGCCCAGGCGGGTCTCGAACCCGAACCCGTGGGCTCAGGCAATCCACTCACCTCAGCCTCCCAAAGGCGCGGGATTATAGGCTGAGCCACCAAACCCGGCTAGACATAACCTTTAATGTCTACTTTGTTGAAGGTTTTTTATGATGAAGGGATTTGGGATTTTATTGAATATCTTTTCTGCATCTATTGAGATGATTATATGGTTTATGTGGTGGGTTATATTTATTGATTTGCAGGTGTTGAACCATCATTGCATTCCTGGAATAAAAAAAACACTTGATCATGATGGATTATATTGTAGTGTGTTGTTGAATGTTTAGTTCGCTAGTGTTTTGCTAAGGATTTTGGCATTTATGTTAGGCCAGTAATATCGGCTTGTCTAATTTTGTTAGTGTTATAACTGCATGATTTTGAATGATACTTATTTAGTAGAATCAGTTAGGGAGGAGTCTCTCCTCCTTTTGTTTGAATAGTTTTAGTAACACTGAAACAAGCTCCTCTTCTTTTTTTATTGTACGTATGTGGGATACAATTAAGGGTTAGGTATACAAGTGGTCATCATACAGGTAAAGTTTGGGCCTCCCTTTGGTCCTCACATTGCCTGGTTTAAAATCAAGTACACTTATTGATGTTATGTGTCCCTTCTCCCCTGGCAATGTCCAGCTACTGCCAATCCCTTTCTTACAGTATTATGATAAGTGTTCAGGGTCCGCTTATGAGTCAATACATGGTACTCAGTTCTTTCGATGATAGATCACTGAGTATTATGGATTCCAAATCCATCCAAGTTGCTGTGAAGCCCATATGACCCAGCAATCCTCCTACTGGGAATATACCTGGAGGAACTCAAGTCGTTCTACAAAAAAGATACCTGAAACTATATGTTCACTGCGGCACTATTCACAATAGCATAAGCATGGAACCAACCACACTAGTCATCAAAACTTGACTGGATAAAAAAATGATATAGATACATGATGGAATATTACACAGCCATAAAGAGAAATTTCATTTTTGTATGTTTGGTAAAATTTGACTGTGAATCCATCTGGTCTTGGGCTTTTTTTGTTGTTGTTATTGGAAATTTTTTTTATTACTGATTCATTATCATTGTCCATTATTGGCCTATTAAGGATTTCTATTTCATCCTGGTTCAATCTAAGAAGGTCATATATTTCCAGGAATTTATTAATTTCCTCTAGGTTTTCTATTTTGTTGCCATAGAGGTTTTTAATGTAGACTTTGGTGATATTTTTCATTTGTGTGGTATCAGTTATAATGTTACCTTTATCATTTCTGATTATACTCATTTGAATCTTCTTTTTTATTTACCTTGCTAGTGGTGTGTCAATTTTATTTAACATATATTTATATATTTTAAGTAGTTATCTTTTTGTGGAAGCCAATAGACTATTTAAAGCATGACCAGAAACATTTCATATTATCTGTCCTGTTAGGTTGGCCTCTGGAGTCAAGCATGTAAATTAGATTACTCAGTCCACCTTCACTGACTGTGGTGCATATGAGAAAGACTTTGTTTATTATAAACCACTATGAATTAGTTGTGTATTGTCACTGCCACATAATTAAATCTAGTTTGTTTAATACACAAATTATCAGGGGTAAGTATTAGTAAAAAATGGAAAGTCAGGTGTGTGTGTGTCTGTGTGTGTGTGTGTGTGTGTATACATATTGAGTTCTCTATAAAAATTGATATAAGAAGAAGAAAATATGATGACCCTATTTACATAATGGTATATTTTTTGGTAAGCATTTGTGTTTGGAAACTTGGAAAATACATCAGGTATATAATATACTTGTAGTTCTAAGGGAGAAGTTTGATGATAGAATGCTAATCCTATGATTTGATTTTTTTTACTATAATTGGCAAAATAATACAAAGTAATGCAAGAACCAAATTTGCTTAGAAAATAATTGGCTGGTCTAAAAACAAGAATAAAAAAGACTGAAATAAACCCACATTTTGGTAACTTGCAGGTTTATAAATTCCATTGCTTCTAATTATCAAATAGTCGAAGTCAAATTTGAGAAATACTTTCAGCAATAACTGCCACTTAAACTCAATGTTGTACTAGGAATCGAATTAAGTATACTATGGTCACACCCATTAGTTATAATAATCACTAAATCTATAAAAATTTTTCAGAGTTAAGGTCCAATTATTTCTGTGTCATGAAATAAATTACTTCACTTAGAACAAAGGACTAAGTGGAAAGGATTAATCATCAGGCTTTCCTACAATTGCCTGATAATTAAACTTAACCAAAATTAATTATAGAGACAATCATAGAGGTAGAATCACAGAAATATAAGTACTTGACACAGAGCAAAATGTAAAAGTGAAAACAACAATATTCTTCAAAAATTTAGGCAATGATTACTTAAATATGACACAAGAGGCTCAACTAAAAACATAATAAATAGTATTTTATAAAAAGTAAAAATAATGCACTTCAAAAATACAGCATTAAAAAGGAAAATTAGCCGGGCTCGGTGGCTCAGCCTGTAATCCCACGCCTTGGGAGGCTGAGGTGAGTGGATTGCCTGAGCCCGCGGGTTCGAGACCCACTTGGGCAACTTGGTGAGACCTCATCTCTACAATAAATCAAAAAATTAGCCAGGTGTGGTAGTGCACGCCTGTAGTTCCAGCTACTTGGAAGGCTGAGGCGGAAGGATCGCCGGAGCCCAGCAGGTAGAGGCTGCGGTGGCAGGGAGCGGCCACTGCACTCCAGTCTGGGCGACGGAGTAAGACTCCAACTCAAAAAAGAAAAAGAAAAAAAGGAAAATTTACAGCTGAAAAAAACAGCTTAAAAGTCTATATTTCGTAAAGTATCTATGTCCAGAATATATAAATATTTCTAACAACTCAATAATAAATGGACAGTCCGCTTTAAAAATTGGCAAAAGACAGGAGTACATATATCCACAAAGAAGAAATACAACTGTTTAATAAGTACATCAAAATACTCACAGCCTTCTTAGTGATTAGGAAAATTCAAGGTAAAACCACAATGAGATATCACTTCACAGCCTTTAGAACGGCTATGTTAAAAAAAGTTTGTAGAAGAATTTTGACAAATTTATAACCTCATATTCTATTGCTGGAAATGTTAAATGGTACAGTAACTTTTGAAAACAGTCTGTTTCTTCCAATGTTAAACATAGTATTATTGCATGATTTGGGAATTCCGTTCCTGGGTACTGAAAAGGAATGATAACACAGTATCATTGGCAAAAACCAAAAAGTGACAACCACACAAATGTCTGCAATTAAATGAACTGATATTAAATGTGGCTTTTACATACAATGGAATCTTATTTAGCAATACAAGAAGTTAATTAATGTTAAAATATTAATGAAACTTAAAAATATTAAGTAAAAGACGCTGACCCCCAAAAATTCTCATTTGATGACTCCATTTATACAAAATAATCAAAAAAGAATACTATATGGAGAAAAAAGTAGATTTGTTGTTGCCTAGTGCTGGAGGTAAAAATGAGGAATGGATGAGATTTCTCTTTTGAGGTGGAGGTGATAGATTTAGATTATAGTAACAGCTATAAAATGCTATTAATATGTTAAAAATACTGAAATGTCACTTAGCACAAGTGAATTTTATTATACATAAAATAAATCTCAATAAAACTATTAATTTTAAGAATAGATATATACTTGAGAGTAACTCTGGCTATGGTTACTATCTGGAGTCAGGTAAATATAAAACTGATATAGTTTTTAGACTTATATTGGCAAAAAAGATTCAACTTGGACTGTCAGTTACTGTGACTGTTTGTAGTTTGAAACCACTGGAGAGCAATGCTCCATAGGTTTCTAGTGTTGTCACAAGTTTTGTGAAGTGATGTACAGATTGTCCTTTGTTTCAGAATGTCTTTTCAAGGATGCTTGTGTAGCAAACATCTTTGAAAGATATAGTGGGTCTCTCTGAAGCAAACAGAAGGTATATTTCTGGTCTTGAAAGATTTAATGTCTCCCTCCAGAACAAAGGACACACATACTTATTTCCCATTATAGGAGACAGGGTACACTAAGCCTGGGATCCTCTTTGGAGTCACAACTCATTGCACATGTAGTGTCGTCTATATTGCCTTTGTCATGTCGCGGAGTGAGAATTGGAGCTCAGTATACTGGAGGAAAAAAAAGGTTGGCATTCTGAGTACTGCTAGCTATGTGAATAACAAATTGTCTTTTATCTCTGACTCAAGAGTGTTGTGTATTCTGTCAGCATCTATGATATTAGTTTTCACATGGGGTAAAAAACTCAGATCCTTCACAAATATTGATGAAAAAAATCCTTACATGTTATACATGTATAGGATGAGAAACTTTTCATGAATCAACGAGAGTATATTCTCCAAAATCGTATTTCAGTTGTGGACAAATGCCGTAACGCTAAAGGGGAAATTTCTCTAATATGATCATACTCAATGCTTTGTAAACAGAAGAATAGTATGGGCTAGTTATTATGACCATTCATTGTGCTTGCCATTTTTCCTTTCCCTAAGCATGACAACTTGCAATGTTTCAGTTGGATCATAGCCCCTAAGCAACTGGCAGTGGTTATGCTCTATGAGAAAAAAAGTAACCTGTTATTATAAGCCCGTAGAATATGTAGCTGTTTGTAATTGCCATATAACTTAGACTATCTTGAATGGTACATACAAAATTTACCAATGAAAGTTTGACTTAATCTAATGTTGATGAAAATGTTTACTCAGTCCAAGGAAATGAAACACATTTAGAAGTATTAATCCATTTAAATATCTCTTTGTTTTCAATTATGTATGTATATATACAGTATATGGACAAACCCAAGTACTGATTTAAAATTAGCATTAACTTACATGTCACATGTTTTTTCATTTTTTTCCCTTAATTCCTTTTTTTTATTATTCAATATTTTTTATTATGATATTGTGGGGTACAGTTAAGGGCTAGGTGTACAAATATGCCTTGTTCAGGCACCCTTGTTGATAGGAGGTGTCTCCCCGTCCCCGGACAGGTATTTACTACCATTAGTCCCATCACCTTGCCCCTCACCCCCCGTAGTTTCCCACCACTGTCAGTCATTTTCTTGTGGTAATACGTAGGATGACCAAGGTCTACTATATGAGTGAGAACATGTGATACTCAGTATTTTGTTTCTGTGAGAGGTCACTCAGTATTATAGACCCTAGTTCCATCCAGGTTGCTGCAAAGTTCAAGATTTTGTTCTTTTTTATGGCTGCATAGTATTCCATTGTGTTTATATACCACATTTTTTTAATCCAGTCCTCTTTTGATGGACAGCATGGTTGCTTCCAGGTTCTTGCTATTGTGAACAATGCTGCGATAAACATACGTGTGCAGGTATCTTTTTTATAGAGTGATTTGAGTTCTTCAGGGTATATT
>CAUYQG010214834.1:0-37648 GCA_963574415.1 Tarsius wallacei | reverse complement strand
TGTCTATAAGGATCCTGGGAGCCAGAGATGATAAAAACACTTGTCCAGCCAGGCTCGGTGGCTCAGCCTGTAATCCTGTGCTTTGGGAGGCCGAGGTGAGTGAATTGCCTAAGCCCCTGGGTTCGAGACCCGCCTGGGCAACTTGGTGAGACCTCATCTCTACAATAAATCAAAAAGTTAGCCGGGCGTGGTAGCGCGCGCCTGTAGTTCCAGCTACTTGGAAGGCTGAGGCAGAAGGATCGCCAGAGCCCAGCAGGTCGAGGCTGCGGTGGCCGGGAGCGGCCACTGCACTCCAGTCTGGGCGACTGAGTGAGACTCCAACTCAAAAACAAAACAAAACAAAACAAAACAAAACAACAACAAAAAACACTTGTCCAAATCGTGTATTCCAGTATATAGCAAATTTGGAATTTTAACCTAGTTCCATCTGACTCCAAATTTCATTTTTTCTGGTATGGGTGCAGATAAATAATTCTTCTATTCTTTAAAAAAAAAAAGCATTCATTCATTCATTGAGACCAGCATAGCAGAGTGGCTAAGAATTCAGTTTCTGGAATCAGATCATTTGGATTAAAATTCTGGCTCCATCACATACTAGCCAGGACCATAACTGTTCTCTGCCTCAGTTGTTTTATCTGTATATGGAGATCTTAGAACTTACCTTGTAAAATTATTGGAAAAATGAAATGCGATGATACATTTTAAAAAGTGTTTAGAACAGTGTTTGGTACTTGGTGAATAGCTTAATTTAAGCTACTGTTATTATTAATTCGACCAACATATAGCTTTTCTTTTTTTGAGTAGGGATCTCACTCTGTTGCCCAGACTGGGGTGCAGTAGGATGATCACAGCTCATTACAGCCTCAACCTCCTGAGCTCAGGCAATCTTTCCGTCTCAGCGACAGGAGCAACCATCACACCAGGCTAATGTTTTTGTTTTTGTTTTTGGTAGAGATGAGGTCTCGCTTTGTTGCCTAGGCTGGTTTTGAACTCTTGAGCTCAAGCAATCCTTTTGCCTCGGCCTCCCAAAGTGCTGGGATTATAGGTGTGAGCCACTGTACCTGGCCTCGACCAACATTTATTAAGCAACTACCCTGCCATAGTACCACTGTCCTAGGGACTGGGATAGCAAGCATACACACACACACACACACACACACACACACACACACACACACACGTAGAAATCCTTGCCTGTTGGAGCTTATATTCTAAGAGGGGAGATCAACAATAAACAAAATAAGAATAAATTAGTAGTTTTCTTAGTCTGAGTATGAAGACGACCAAAAAATAGAGCATGGAGGGGACTGGCAATGCTGGGGCTGGAGGAGACCTTGCCATGTCAGTGGGGCTGTCAGAAGTGACTACACTGAGGTGACATCCAATAAAATCCAAAGGAGGCAAAGGAGCCAGCTACAGGATTATCTAGAAATAGATAGCCTGCCTTCAAGGAATGGCACAGAAGCCATGTGATGTTAATTTTATGTCAACTTGGCCATACTGTGGTGCCCATTGTTTAGACAAACAGCAGCCTAGCTGCTGCTATAAAGGTATTCTTTTTATATGATCAACATCTAAATTAGTAGACTCTGCATAAAGCAGATTACCCTCTATCATGTGGGTGGACCGGTTCATGGAGGCCCTTAAGAATAAAGACTGAGGGCTCCTGAGGAAGAAGGATTTCTGTCTCCAGACTGCAACATAGCTAGTTGTGGTGGTGAACACCTGTAGTCTTAGCTATTTGGGAAGTTGAGGCAGGAGTATTGCTTGAACCTAGGAGTTCAAGGCTGCAGTGAGATATGATTGCACCACTGCATTTTAGCCTGGACCACAGAGTGATACCCCATCTCTAAAAATAAAGATAAATAAAAATGATAAAAAAACCCTGCGGGTTTCAGATTTGCCTGTCCCCACATCTCATAAACCAATTCCTTAAAATAAATTTCTTCCCATATTATATAATATGTACAAGGGGAGGGGGACCCTTAAAACCCGACATTTATTTATTCTTACATATTTAAACTTCAGTCATCTTTAAAGTACTCTCCATTTGATGCAATACACTTATCAAGATGCTTTTTTCGTTGCTTAAAACGGTTTTTTAATTCATCTATTTTGATGCCTTTTAGTGCTTCTGCTGTTTCTTTTTGTTTCACTTCATCCACATCAGCAAAATATTTCCCTTTGAAGATTTTTTTTCATCTGGGAAAAAAAAAGTTGCTTGGGGAGAGATTGGGTGAATATGAAGGGTGGGGCATGGGAACATGCCATTTTTTGCTCAAAAACTACTAAGCACTCAGTGCAGTGTGGGCAGGTGTGCTCATAAATCACCCATCAAGAAATGGGCAAATGTGTTGAAAGAATCTAAAAAAAAAAAAAAAAACTCACTGAAGCTGAACACAGCCTCTCACAACACTAGCTGGTACACTGATGCTGACAGGTTCCTAGAACACTTACCTCACTTACCTAGAGAGGGAAGCCTATACTACAAGGGGCCTGTCCTCCAAAAGATAATTCTGTTTTTTGGGGGGAGGATCCCCCTCATACTCTGACTAGTGCAGTCCAGGGTCACAGAAGGGAGGGAAGGATGGGGTGAAGACTATGAAATGAGACCAGAGGCGAGCGTGGGGTGGGGAACCGGCAGGAGGCCTGACAGCCACTGGGGGGCACTGGCCTTTCCGTGAGTGGGGATTCACTGGAGGGTTCTGAGTTAAAGGGTGACGCACCTGACTTAGGTGTTCAGAACTCCTCTGGCTGCCATGAGGAGAGGGGACGGCAGGGCAGGGGAGGTGGCAGGGAGCCCAGTGAGGAGGTCACTGGGTGATGGGGACACCATCACCCTGGATGGGGCAGTAGTGCCTGTGGTGAGACGTGGACAGAGTCTGGATATATTGTGAAGATGGAGCTGATGGGATGTACTGATAACCAAGATGTGGCTGAGAGAAGAGAGGTGTCAGAGACAACACAGGGCTTCTACACTGAGTGAAGGACAGAGTTGCCATTTCCTGAGACCATGAGGATTTGGGGAGGAGTATGTTGGGAGAGAGAGTGAGAACCGGGAGTTTGGTTTTGGACATGTTAGTTTTGGACACCTCTGGGACACTGGCTGTTGGACATCCAAGTCTGGACTTTGGGGGCCTGAGCTTGAGATGTATATTTGGCGCCTTTGAGCTGGGCCTCGCCTGCGACCACACAGGGAGGCTGGCAGAGTCTGCCCAGGACTAGGACCTGTGCTCCTCCCGCAGCACCTCCAGTGCTGGCCTTGTCCTGAGGAGCCTGCGGCAGCTTCTTTGTCAACCTCCCTGTACCTCCCCATGCGGGATCTCCCATCAGGAGCACCATCCTGGGTGCTCATGGCAGTGGGGGTGACACCCATTGCTCCTCCCCACTGCTCAGGACACAGGGCCAGGCACTTCCAGTAGGTTATTCACAGACAACAGGAACAAGCCTGGAAACCCCCTAAACCGGTCACCCATTAACTTAGTCCTGAATGTGGGCCAAGTAGGCCTCATTTTCTCACCAGAGCTGGTGACAGTCCAGGGAAGGCAAGTGGGTTTTGTCTCCTGTGTCTACCTTGATTTAAGTGTGGCTCTGGGTAGGGTTGTCTTAACAAGAAGGAGAAGCTGTAATCCATTAGCAACGGCTGCCACGGGGACAGGGTAAGGGAGTGACCGCTCATGTGCCAGATAGTTGTCACTCCTAACCTACCTGCAAATTCTCATGGGCTTTTGCTTCAAAGGGCCCATTGGGGCACTGTGCAGTATGGGTCAGTCAGACAACTTTCTGACATCCACAGGTGGTGGGGGAAGCTTTTCGTCCCGAATCAAACAGGAAGAGCCCCCAAAGCCAACACCTGGTCCTGTCTCTCTCCCCCATCCCCACCAGCTATAAGGGCCTCTTAGCAGCCCTTTGGGGCAGAGATTCAACTGCACAAACAGATTCTGCAGCCTGAGTGAGGGCACAGTTGGCCACCACAGTCCCACAACCATCCTTCTCAATGGGCAGGTGATCTCAATTAACTGGAAGGGCTGTGGCATTAATAATTTTTTTTTAGTGGGAACACATTTTTCAACCTTAGGAAGACGAAGAATAAATTACTCTATGCTACCTGTGATGAAACGTTCTTCCTTTGAGGGTAACTGATGTGGGTATATTTATAACCTAAGCTCAGGAAGATTCAGAATTAAGTATAGCATACTAAGCCAAAAATTAGAACCTTAGTATTAATATCTGTTTAAAAAATAAGTGATATACATTTAGTTTTTTATAAAAATAGATTTTAAGAGAACTTAGGGTTTCTCATATTTATAAGTTGGATTTATCTCATTTATAAGAAAATTGTGTTTATATCAACTAACTGAGGTACTGAAAAAGAAAATCAAATCTATTGGGCTATGAATGCACTTCAAAATGTTTGAGGATATGTTTGTAAAGGGCTCCTTAGAAGCATTTGCTAGATTTTCAAACACGATTTGTAAGCTGAGTTTTAAAGGTTGAAGAAGAACTAGTGTTTTGAATTAGTAACTTTAATAAATGTAAACTCATTGTCTACTCTAAAACTAAACTTTAAAAAAACGTTTTTTATTTTGAAGTTGTGGGAACAATTCAGGGTTAGGTATACAAATGGTCATTGTTTAGGTAAAGTTTGGGTCTCACTTTGGTCCCCACTTCACCTGGTTTGAGATCAGGTACACTTATAAAAATAAACTTCTTGTTTTGTGTTTTTTTTGAGTTGGAGTCTCACTCCATCACCCAGGCTGGAGTGTAGTAGCACACATGCTCATGGTCACCCCAGCGTTGACCTGCTGGGCTCAGACGATCCTTCTGCCTCAGCCTTCCAAGTGGCTGGAACTACAGGTGCAAGCTACCACACCTGGCTAATTTTTTTATTTATTGTAGAGATTAGGTCTCGTCAAGTTGCCCAGGCTGTTCTCGAACCCGTGGGCTCAGGCAATCCCCTCAACTTGGCCTCCCAAAGAGCTGGGATTACAGGCTTGAGCCACCATGCCTGGCCAAAATAAACTTCTAAATAGTCTTTTCTGTGGTCAAAAACCATCCTCAGGAATCAACCCAAATGTCAATCAAAAGGTGAATAGATAAACAAATTGTGGTCTATCCATACAATGGAATACTACTCAACAATGAAAGGAAGGAATTTGATTTACAGAACTTGATAAATTTCTAAAGCATTACACTAAGTAAAGGAAACCAGACTCAGAATGTTCCCTGAATCATATATATATATAAATTCTTTAAAAGTTCTATGTCACAAAACTATAATGACAGAAACCAGATTAATGCTTGCCAGAGGATGAGGTTGGAAGAGGTGACTGGCTGGCCGCAAAGGGATCCTAGGGAATTTTTGGGTAATGGAAATCTATATCACAATCATGATGGTGATTACCTGAGTGTATACATTGTCAAGACTCATCAAGTTGTTCATTAAAAATTGGTGACCATTTTTTTTCCTGAGTCGGAGTCTCACTCTGTCACCCATGCTGGAGTGTAGTGACACCATCATGGCTATCACAGCCTTGACCTGCTGGGCTCAGGCAATCCTTCCACGTCAGCCTTCCAAGTAGCTGGAACTACAGGTACGTGCTACCATGCCAACTAATTTTTTAGTTTATTGTAGAGGCAAGGTCTCGCCAAGTTGCCCAGACTACTCTCAGCCTCCCAAGGAGCTGGAATTACAGGGGTGAGCCACTGTGTCCGGCTGATGAATTTTACTGTATGTAAACTTACCACAAAATTCAGATAAAAAAAAAATGCTATCCTCAAGATTACCAAAACTCTCATAGTCAACATGAGGACTGAAGCAGGATTTTTCTAAGAATGATGTGGGAAAGGGAATGGGGTTGTGTGGGGAGGCCAAATAGTCACATAGTCACCATGGGAATCAGGAGAAGCAGCAGCCTAGGGGAGAAGCAGAGTGGGTTCCCCTTTGTCAGTGGTAAACACGACTGCTTACTTCAACAAGCCAGCAGGGGGCGTCCCTCCCTCCAGACTGCTAAGATGGTGTTATACAAGGTAAGGCAATCATGGGAGCAACATCCTGTCACCTTTGCCATGTGATGTAACTTACTCGTAGGGGTGACACATGACACATTTGCTATATTCTCTCAGAAGGAAGTCATGGGTTCTGCACACACTCAAGGGGTGGGGCTCATACAAGGCATGGACACCAAGAGGCAGAGGTCATGGGGGCCACTCTAAAGTCTGGTGACTGCAGTAGAGGGAAAGATGGGGTAAGGAGTGAAGTTGTTTGCAAGGGGTGATGACAGAGATGAGAGTCCGCTGGCCCCTAGCTAGGTAAGGAGGGAAGTGGAGTCAGGAATGGCACGTAAGGGGGCAGTAGGGCCAGTGGTTTGAAGATCTCCTTGAGGTGAAGTATTTTGCTACGGGAACACTGAGCAGAGGGAGCTTGAAGGGGGGGCAGTGGTGACTGGAGAAGGGGATGTTTGAAATCAGGAATTCTGAAAGGAGAGGTTTTTGGCAATGATGGGTTCTGCGGCAGGGGCCTTTAAGGGAGGAGTTTTTAGAATTGGGGTCTGATGGCCTGCCCTCACCCTGGCCCCTCACAGTCTACTCTTCTCACCAAGGCTCCTCCTCACACGAAAGGCAGAACATGAATCTCCTCTGCTGTGGCCCCTCCAACACCGTCCTGCCTCACTCAGAGAAAATCTAAACATCCTCCCACAGCCTTGTCCCTTGCTCCCTCTCAGACTTTATCTCCTGTTTCTCTCCGCTGCTGTCTACACATTGCCTTTGGGGTTAGCCCTTACTGCTCCCTGCCTGGACTTCCTCCCTCCTGCAGCTTCTATCCATGCTGCTGCCTTTGGCCTTCTCTATCTTATATAAAATGTTACCGCTCTCCCTCACTCTCTGTCCCTTTATCTACCTTTGCCATCAAACACTGCACCTATGTAATCGTCTGGGAATTTATCACCTGTCTTCCTCAACAAGAATGTCAGCTTTAGAGAGACCTCATCACTACAAAAAATAAAAAAATTAGCAGGGTGTGATGGTGTGTGCCTGTGGTTCCAGCTACTTGGGAGATTGAGGCAGGAGGATGGCTTGAGCCCAGGGGTTGGAGACTGCGATGAGCCATGATCATGCCACTGCACACTAGCTTGAGAAAAAAAAAAACCACAAAAAACAGATGAAAGAAAGAGAAGAAAAGAAAAATCACCTTAATAAATCTGGGATTCTGTTTTATTCACTGCTATATCCAGCACCTAGAAGAGAGCCTGGCATAGATAGAGTCAGTGCTCCATGAATATTGTTGAATGAAGGCAGACAGAGCTGGTCTCTGTGTCCTGAAGGTTGATGACTTTATGGCAATGGGTCAGAGGCCAAAACCTTGCAATATACCCTAAGACCTGTTGTGGAGGCCTGGGTACTCTTCTTGTATTGCCTGGAAGAGGTAAATGCAGAACCTGGCATTTAAGAGCTCTGCCAGCCGGGCTTGGTGGCTCAGCCTGTAATCCCACGCTTTGGGAGGCTGAGGTGTGTGGACTGCCTGAGCCCGTGGGTTCGAGACCTGCCTGGGCAACTTGGCGAGACCTCATTGGTACAATAAATCAAAAAATTAGCCGGGTGTGGTAGCACGCGCCTGTAGTTCCAGCTACTTGGAAGGATCGCCGGAGCCCAGCAGGTCAAGGCTGCAGTGGCCGGGAGCGTGCCACTGCACTCCAGTCTGGGCGACAGAGTGAGACTCCAACTCAAAAAAGAAAAAAAAAAAAAAAGAGCTCTGCCACTTAACAGCTGTGTTGTCTTGGACAAGTTACTTAATCTCTCTGAGCCTCTGTTTCCTCATCTATAATATGGAGATAATAATATAACTGAAACCGAAACCATTGAGTTGTGCAGATAAGCTCAGACTCTGCATGCA
Organism: Tarsius wallacei; assembly: GCA_963574415.1. NCBI lineage: Eukaryota > Metazoa > Chordata > Mammalia > Primates > Tarsiidae > Tarsius > Tarsius wallacei. Next base: position 29,754 of record CAUYQG010214834.1, on the reverse strand, counting down.
AAACACTTTATATAGTTAGTAATTGGGTAATGCTATAGTATTTCTCTGTGATTGTTTATGATTGACTATCCACTATGGTTCAAACAGGCTTTGCCATTTACTATTTTTCTGATCATTTTGAGATGAGATTCCATTTCTTCATCTGCTCATGGGAGATAATAATTCCTGTCCTAGCTCCCTTAACCAAATTGTTGAAAGGTATAAGCAAGATAATACGTGAAAGCACTTTGAAAAATGATGTTGCTGTATGATAGATATAAGTAAGGCTTTAGTAATTTTTGTTCTTGTTGACTGTTTCCTTTGATGGTTGCTGGAGGTGTGGGTAGTGGTGGTTTATTAGTTTCCAGAGGCTCCAGTAGAATATCTGGGGTGCTGGGATGGGGTGTTGCCCTCATACTGGACTTCCTGGAGGAGAGTGGTGGAATTCAGAACTTGCTCAAAAGCCTGAGTCAAGCCTGGGCTTGAAATGGTCCCTGAGCTCAGGGCAGAATAGGCCAGCCAGTCAGCTTTCCGAGATTCATGGGCTGAACAACATTCTTGCCTCTTTTCACTTCCACATGAAGCAAAAAGAAAGAGTCCAGAAATCCTAGTGTCTATCTTTGGAGATCCAATACCTGCCCCATTTTCACCTGCCACTATCAAGTAATTAATGAGGGAGTCTCAGCAGCCCTGTCCATGGAAGACTCAACTTTCACAAACAAAACCCACAGTCCTGTGAGGCCACGGCCCTGCACCAGAGCTCCAGGGCTGGTTGTGTCTTGGGCAGCAGGGGACAGAAGAACCAGTGGCTGTCACCTGGGCCAGGGAAGGTGTGTGCATCGCCAGCAGAAGCCAGAATGGTGGAAGGAGCTGTTCCAGATGTCACATGGCACACAGTCCCTCCAGGTGATGCTGGTCATCAGGCAGCTTGGGGCCCATTGGCCCTCCCAGAGCAACAAACCCTCCCTGTCTTACACTGTGTTTTCTGGGGAGTTCTCTGGGGACATGGGCTCAGTGCAGACACTGCTCCACTGGGAAGCTGCCCCTGGGGGATAGAGAGTGGTAGGTGGTACCCCTATACCAGGTTTTTCAAACTCAAAGTAAATTGACCTCCAGATTACACACAGGCATGCATACACACAGGCATGCACACACATACACACACACACACACACAGACTGCTTTTCCCAGTCACCCCACTCCCCAAGCTTCTTTTTCTTTCTCTTTTTCTCTTTCTTACTCTGTCTCTCTCTCTCTCTCTTTCTGAGTTGGAATCTCACTCTGTTACCCAGGCTGGAGTGCAGTGGCACGCTCAGGGCCACCGCAGCCTCAACTTGCTGGGCTCAGGTGATTCTTTCGCCTCAGCCTTCCAAGTAGCTGGAACTACAGGCATGCGCCACCACACCCAGCTAACTTTTTGATTTATCATAGACATGAGGTCTCACCAAGTTGTCCAGACTGGTCCTGAACCCATGGGTTCAAGCAATCTTCTTCCCTTGGCCTCCCAAAGTGCTGGGATTATAGGCTTGAGCCAATCCGCCCAGCCTACAAGTTTCTTAAACAAGGTCCAACCTTGGCGTTTACCTGCCAAAACCTTCCAGGGCTCTTGTTGCCTACAAGCTGAAGTTCAGACTCTGTATGACGCTCAAGCCTTTCACAATTTGGGTCCAGCCTCTTTTCATTAATGACGCTAATGGCTAAGATTGACGGAGTGTTTCATATGACCTAGGCACTAGATTGAGGGCTTTACATGTGTTATCTTATTCAATTCTGACCTAAACTTAGGAGACGATGTCTGGGCTCAGTTTCCTCATCTGTAAAATGAGAACATTTCAAGAACATCATTGGGTACAGTGTCTGTTAAGCAGTTACTGCTCAATTAACAGTAGCCATTACTGTATCATCCCTACTTTATAGATGAGAAAGTTGAGGTTAAGGGAGGTTAAGTAAACTGCCCAAGGCCACAGCTCATTCATAAGGGTCAATAAGGAAGTCTGGCTTTAGTGTCCAGGTTGGCCCGTGTTTCACCCTGTCGCTGAAGGCCTGGGTCAACTCAGAGCCAACTCCTACAGCTCTCCTTGACGAGGCTTTTGCACTTAGGGGTCCTCTTCCTTCATCCTCTACCTGGAACTCTCCCCTCCCCCATGGCCACTCTAGGCAGGGCCATACACTCCCACTCTATGCCCCTTGGCCTTCTCAAAAGACCTCTCCACTCTCATCATACCAAGCTATCACTTCTACAGAGAGAACGCCCCTGCTCAGAACAACAGTGTCCTAATCACCTCTGGCTCCACCACACCTGGCTGGCATGGAGCAGACCTCCCTGAGTGCTGGATTTGTTTGGGAGCCGAATCCATCAGAGAGCCAAGCCAAGGGCAGAGAACAATACCTTCTGGCAGGACAGTCTGCCTGCTCTCAGCAGTCAGCATGCACCCCAGAGTGAACACACTGGCACTTGCCTTTGGCCAGAGCCTCTTGCCACTTGCCAGAACTTCCAGTCCCTTGGTCCTGGCTCTCATTCTGTTCTACAGCCTCCCTCAGAGTTGACCAGCAGCGGTTCACCCCTAGAGGGGCCTGCACCATCCACAGCACGAGTCCAGAGGCTCTCTCACCTCCTCACTTCATTGATTCAACAAGTATTTATTGAACACCAGCTATGACCAGGATCCGTGTTTGGTGCCAGGCACAGAGTGGAGAGCAAAGCAGGCATGGTCCCTGGCCTCACGAGCTTACATGCTAGGAGGAGAGACAGTCAACCAACAAGTAAATATTTGAATGGATATGCAGCAGAAAATTCCCCATGAAGGGAAAGAATAGGGGCCACGAGATGGATGAACTATTCAAGTACATTAGTCAGGGAAGGCCTCTCTGAGGAGGCAACACTTAAGCCAAGAACTCAGTCCCACAAAGGGTAGGGGAAGAGCATTTGGGGCAAAGGGAACAGCATACGCAAAGTCCCAGAGGTGGGAATGACATTGGAATGTTGAGGACCCAAGGAAGGCCAGGTGGCAAAAGCTCAGGGAGCAAGTTTGAAATGGTAAGAAATGAGGCTGGAAGTGAGGTTGGGGCCAAAAAAGGAAGAGCCTGGATTTTACTTTAGCATAATAGGGTAATAGAATAAGGATTTCAAACCAGAGTTGACACAACAGGATCTGTAGGTTTCAAGTTCGCTCTGGTGCTGCTTAGAACTGGCCGAGAAAGCAAGAGGGAAGACCTTCTGGAGGCCAGGGCCAGAATCCGGGGAAGCGACATGGTCAGACAGGCTGCAGGTCAGACAGAAGTGGATGGACTCCAGAGATATTTAAGAAGTAGAATCTATTGGAGGTTTCCAGAATTAAAAAGTCTTTATTGGGTATCTGCAAAAATCCCCACAAGGGCGCGAGAGTCGGAGAAACCAGGAGGGCTTGGGGACAGAAACAGAAGATGCAAGTCCTTGGCCACAGACACAAATTCACACAACCACATTCCCCCCCCCCCTCAGTTTCTCAGGGTAAATGAACCCAAGACCAACGGAGAAGCTGAAAGAGCTCATTTCAATGGAGTCAACATTCTTTTGGAGTTGAGTACTTGCAACATGAAAATGTGCTCTCACAGTCCCGCTATGAGTGAACATTGGATTCTCAGGCTGGGAAAAAGCCAAACTGCAGGATTGCAGCAATGATCTGACATCCTGGGAACAGTGAGAGAGGAGAGAGGAGAGAGGAGGAGAAAGACGAGGAAGTAGAGGAGGAAGATGATGATGGGGAGGAGGTGGGGGAGGAAGAAGAGGTGGAGAAGAAAGAGGAGGCAGAGGAGGAAGATGAGGAGGCAGAGGTGGAGAAGGAATAGGAGCAATTCTTCTTCCTGTCCTGAGTGGGCTCCTTCATGAGGAAGGTGAGGCTAGTCTTTGCCTTCTGTCACTTCCTGTCCCTCGTCCCTTCTGGGAACAAGTGTGACTGCCCTGCCCTCCTTTTACTTCAGTCTCCCCTTTCTTTCCCTCGGGAACACACCCCACCAGTGACCCGCTCTCTGAAATGACACCCTCTCTCTTGCTGCCACACACCTCAGATATGCCAGGAGGACAGCAATCTGATCCCACTAGTTCACACTAAAAATGAAATTAGTACTCTTCCTCTTTATCCCTCCTTGAGGAGTTTGCCTTTTCAAGAGAGTTTTCTGGGTCATTCAAATGATCTCTGTCCTCTCATCCACTTCTCTGAAAGGGCCCTTTTCTCTAGGGTTTCTGCAAACTCTACTTTTGAGCCCATGGAGTCTCCTCAATGCAGCCTCGGGTAGTTGATTCCATCAAAGGGAGAAGGTGGAAGAATCTTCCCAGGGTGGCAACTGAAGTATTTAATAACTAGTGTGGAAAGAGCACCAATACATTGCCAGCTCAAGGACAACAGCCTTGGATCTACCAAGCATTCAATAGATCCCAGGGGTTCTAGGAGAAGTGCTAGGAGGTAGTGGTGGAGCACTCAGAGTCACTCAGGAGGAGCAGATATTTACCAATGAGGACAGAAGAGTTTCTTCACTTTGTCAACTGGCATGGCAACACTGGTCCCACCAAATGTCAGTCCAGTCTCTGCTGTTGTGCTGGGAGGGGTCGCAGGATCATTTGTTCCCTGTTAGAGGAACGCTGCCTGGGGTGGAGCTGGGTAACCACATGGCCTCTGAGCAGAGCCAGCCATGTGGAGTCCTGGTGAACAGGATCTCAGGCCCTCGGCCCACCGCGTGACCTTGAAGGGCCGAGCTGCCTTGAATTGTCCTTCCTCTTGCCCCTCCTCGCAGTTATTTTTGTCCAGCCTGACAGTCCTTGGCTGTTCCAGCAGTCTGGGCTCTGTGAGCCGGATGCAAACCAGGCAGCACAGACGTCTGGGGCTGAATCCCAAGAGAATTCCTCCCTGGGCGCCACCACGTGGGGCCATGGCCCCTTTGCACTGTGCTCCCAATGGGGAGGGACTGCACGTTTGGAGGATGGTTATTGTGAGAGGCAGGAGCTGGGTTTTCCATGTTCAACTCTGGCTCTTGTCTGGGACAACTGTCCGAGGCCTGGTGTGAGGACACCCTGTGCCACAGAGTTTTGCTGCTGCCTAGAAACCTTCCAGCTGGGCTTGTCAAGCCAGCTGTGTGCAGGAGCTGGTTAGTCAACTGGAGGGTGGGGGTCTGCCGCTGGGGGAGGGTGGGAGCATGTCCTGCTGGGCCCCCAATCTCCAGGCCTTGGCTGTAGTGGAGAATGGGTCTGTGACTCAATACGATGGGGTGGGCCAAAGACAGGTGGGTGGGGGTGGCAGGGCTCCCAGGAGACCTCTTTGTGGCCCCTGCTCAGTGACCATCTCCAGGAAGTGAGGCAGACACCATGTCCTAGTTCCTTGACCTGGGAAGGCTGTAGCCAGTCAGTCATTGCTCCTGACTGGGGTCTGATCCCTCCAGGGAAGCAGCCTGCCTCAGGCCATGGAACCCTTTAAGCTAAAGCTGTGTTCCCAGACCCCCCAAATTCATGCCTTCTGCCTCATGTGTGCTGGGCAGGAGAGCGTCAGGGCACAGCTCTGAGGGGCTCTCCCAGGACTCATCTATACAGGTGAGAAATGGGACCAAGTGCCTGTGATCAGAACAGCCCAGGACAGCTGGGTGGATAAGCTGGGTAGAGCACTGAGGAGGAGAGAGGGGCCAAAGAAGGGAGGGCTTTAATGGCTGGAGAAGGTACCTTCACATGTGAACCAGTCCAGGAAACAAAGCAGAAAAGCCAGTGACATTTTTAGAGTTTCTAGAAAGAGAACCTTCCTTACTCCTGGGGTGGAATAGGGGAGTCAGCTCAGAAAGCCCCGATCTCAGTGATTTCAGAGACCCAGGAGTGGTAGAGCATAGCTCCTGCTGGCCTCCCAGCTGGCCCTGGGGAGGATGAACTGGGGATGGGAAGAGCCGCATAAGCAGTGGACCCTGCAGCCCCAGAGGGTGTGGGGGAGGAAGACCTCAGGAGGGGTGTGATGTGGCTGCTCCTGGCAGCCCTACTGCTGGGGGCCACAGGCACAGGGACAGCTGGCCTCTCCAAGGGACGGGCCCTCCGGGTAGAAGATGCCCCTCTACTGGGTAGCAAATTCTTCCGGGCCGGCAGGATGGTGCCAGTGGCTCTGCGAATGGGAGCAGTACGGAGGGCTGGGATGGGGTAAGCGGGAGAAGAGGCGCTGGGGAGGACTGGGCCGGGCACTCTTCCCAGGATGGCGAGCTGGTTGCTCAGGGCTGGCAGCCCGGGACAGCTATGGAAGAAGGACCAGGGCCAGGCAGGGAAGGTCAGGGGGCCAGTGGGTGTGGGTGAAGGCTCCATCTCAGCTGCGTAGCTGTTGAGGTGGGAGAGAAGGCGAATCCGGACAGGGTCTGCGCGGCTGCTGGGCCCTTCCAGGACCCCCAGGTACCTGATGACCTCGGTGAGGCACTCCCGAAAACCAATGCTCCGAAAGTCGACTGCCAGGGCTCGGGCATCAAAGAATCCTGCAAAGGGAGGCATGATGAGGGCTTGCCAGGTGCAGGAAGAAGCAGGGAGCTTGATGTCAGACTGTCTGAGTTCTGCACCCATCTCTCCCACTCACTCCCTGAGTAACTCTGGACATGTCACCTCTCCTTTCTGAGCCTCAGTCTCTGGGAGGCTGGCAGGCACTATACAAATCTCTACCTGGGTTGGAGAGTGTTGGACTGAGGATTCAAATGAGTTCCCTAAACTATGAAGCATTATAAAATGTAAAATATTGTTTTTACCACAATTCATGATGAATGCAAAGAAGAAACGCTGAGCCAGGGTAACTGACACTTAGGGAGACATTTGCCAGAGGTGTAAAGGCTACGCACAGAGAGATATAGAATACCCCTGCCTGCCAATTCGGCGAGGGGAGGCGGCAGCAGCCATCAGAGCTGGGAGGCCCCTTAAAGAAGAAGCATGGCGTACCAGTGAAGCATGAGGTCTTTGGACGCCAGCAGAGCTGGGTTCAAATCCCAGCTCTGCTACTGACCTAGCTTTCTGACCGTGGATAAGTCTCTTTATCTCTGCCTCGGTTTCCTTAGCTGTATAATGGTGATAAGACAGTACCTGCTGCATAGAGCTATGAGGGTGAAATTAAATACGAGAGTGCACAGAGAATGCTCAATACATGAAAAGTTAGCTATCTCTTCTGTTACTTGCTTGGTCCCTGTTGGCACCTGAGTTTGTCCCCCGGTTCAAAAAGCAATCTGGAAAGGAAGATCGCATTTCAGTCCTCAGTTGTTGCCATTAGGCCATGGACCCTCTCTTTGAGGAATGACCAAGTAGTCTGCCCACACAGATTCACATCCTCACTGCCTCTCCATACCTATTGCTCTCTCAACTACTTTCTTTGCAAAGACAGAACAGCTCTAGTCAGCACTGTTCTCATGACTAGAGCAGCAAATATCTGGTCTTTGGTTCGTGGCAGAGGCCCTCCACAGAGGGACAACTCAGGTGGAGGCTATGTTTGGAGTCAGGCCAACTTGCAGCTAAGGAAACTGAGGCATCGAGAGATAAAAGAGACTTGTCCATAGTCAGACAGATAGGTAAGTAGCAGAGATGGAATTTGAACTCAGCCCTGCTGGCCTCTGCTATATACTTAGTTGTGTGAGTCTGAGGAAATTATTTCCCCTTTCTGTGTTTGCTGTTCTTTTCTAGCTAACATTACTGAGTTTTTACTAAGTGCTTAATTGAATTATCTAATTAAATTATCATAAAAACCCTTCCATTATGCCCATTTTAGAGATGAGGAAACTGAGGAGTAGAGAGGTTAAATCATGTGTCTGAGGTCATAAAAGCTAGTAAGTAGTAGAGCCAGGATTCAAATCCAAAGCCTGAACTGTAAATCACAGTTATCTTCCCATTAGCTCTTAGCCAGAAAACAGTGATGACGACAATCCCCATCTTCCAGGTTCTTGTGAGAATCAGATGAAGTAACATAAGTGAAAGCACTTTGAAAACCATAAAATGCTGTCTACACACTTCACTCCTTTTAACTGGGTAACCATAAACATAATTGGACTCTCCCCTGCTGGATCACTAGAGACAGAAGTCTCCACAGTTAGCAATGCATTGCTTTGCCGAAGCTCCCAAGGGGACCATCTGCACCAGGGGTATTGGACAAACTCCTAAACTTCAATCTGGACATACTGCCTCAGAATCTCTGGGGGGTGCCTCACGACTCTGCCTGCCCCTAGATGAGACCGCTGCACACTGAGGCTTGAGGAGAACCGAGCTGGGTCACTTACAAAGCAATCGTCTTCTTCTAGGGTAGCAAGTTATATATGTAGGACTTAGGTCTTTGTGTCCAAGGTCTGTGGCACTTTCGAGGTTTCTCAATTTTGAAATCCCCAAGTATACAGAGAAGTTTTGTGTAGGCAAAATTTTCTTTTGTCTAGAAGTCTTTTTAAAGCTACAGTTTCATTGTTTTGTAATAGATTAGCTTAAAATGACAAAATGAGTCACATTTGCATTCTACTACAATCCTGTGACCCGCTGTGAATATGACATCTCACCCCAGCACTGCCAAGAACCCCACAACAGCCCAGAAAGCTAGGCCAGTGGGTAAGGATACCAGGCCCCCTCTCTGGATTCAGACAGGTCACAGACTAGGACCCCACTGACAATTAGCTCATTCAGACAAATCCTTTTTTTTTTTTTTTTTGAGTTGGAGTCTCACTCTGTCACCCAGACTGGAGTGCAGTGGCAGCTCCTGGCCACTGCAGCCTCGACCTGCTTGGTTCCGGCGATCCTTCCGCCTCAGCCTTCCAAGTAGCTGGAACTACAGGTGCATGCTACCGTGCCTGGCTAATTTTTGATTTATTGTGGAGATGAGGTCTCGCCAAGTTGCCCAGTCGGGTCTTGAATCCACGGGCTCAGGCAATTCACTCACCTCAGCCTCCCAAAGCACGGGATTACAGGCTGAGCACCGAGCCCGGTTCAGACAAATCCTTAATGAGGTCCTGGGTTGAGGGTGGTGAGAAGGACCAGTAGGAACAGTCTGTTACAGAAGAAATCTTCAAGGTCTAAGACTAGAAGGAACTGAGTTGAGGAAGGGGTTGGGACAAATGAAGACACCGAAGGTATAGAGGGAGAGGCTGAAAAAAGAAGAAAGGTAAGTTCTGCAAATGTTCCAGCTGAGTCAGCTTTAGCCCCTCCATAGACTGATCTCCCGAGGGAGGGCACCGTGTCTGCTTTCTCTCTAGTGTATCCCCAGGGCCCAGACTCAACCGATTTGTTATATGAATGACTCTTGAGAGAGAAGACCATTTGATACCTGTCCCACCAGTGGCATGGAGCATTTTCAGGTGATCCACCGTCATCTGCAAGACCTCAGCTTTCTCCAGCTTGGAAGAGCCCTGCAAGTACAGAAGAAGAAAAGCAAAGCCTCCAGTTGCCCCTATCATTATATGGTGTCTCATTGTCTTGACTTTTCCACCCTCCTCCCACTCAGACACTGTCTTCTCGAGCCAAGGACTCCACATCTAGAATATTCTCTTCAGTTCTCCTCTCAGTCCAGTGTCCACTGTACTGCTGCTGAATGACCTTCCTGAAATACCTCCTCCCTTGACTTCCACGGCACCACTTTTAATGGGTTCTCTTCACCTAGTCTCTTGTTTTCTGTCCCTTAAGGAGCTGGTGTCCTTAGTGGATGCTGACTCATTTCTCTTTTCACTTTGCTGCTCCTCCCAGAGGGGCTCGTCTGCTTTCATAGCTTCATCCATCATCACCATAATGCCTCCAAGATCAGCTCTACCTGGCATCCAGCTTCAGACTCAGGATGCCCAAGATCTAGTTCATCATCTTATCCCCAAAGCACTAGTTCCTCCTTTTTTCTTGCTCTTGGGAAATGTTTCCTAAACCTCCAGGATCACCTGGCCATCCAGGTGAAACCTGAAGGTCAGACTCTCCATGTGAGTCCCTTGAGGGCAGATACCATGCCTAGTTCATGGCTAGTCCTGTGAAGATTTTACTGAGCATCTGTGGAATGACTGAATTGTTCTCACCACCACAAGGGAAGGCAGATGATCTGTGACCTGTGGCTTGGAGCATAGGGTGAGATTCTTTGAGGCTATCTGATTCAACTGTCTGATTCCCCACAGGAGTCTCTCTACCTTAACATATTTGATGACAGAGTGCTCACTCCCTGAGCAGCTGGATCCACGTTCAAATAGTTAGACACGGAATAGGGGGTTTTAGAATCACATTGTCCAAGTTGGTCTCGAACCCCTGAGCCTAGGCAATCTTTTTGCCTCGATCTCCCAAAGTGCTGGGATTATAGGCTTGAGCCACTGTGCCCAGCTGGCTTCCCAATTTTGAAATCCCTAAGCATATAGAGAAGTATTGTGTAGACAAAATTTCCTTTTGTCTAGAAGTCTTTTTAAAGCTACAGTTCCATTATTTTGTAATATGCTCCAATCCTGTTCTGCTATTTACTAGCTGGGTGATCTGATATAAGTTTTCACCTCTCTGTGCTTCAGTTTCTTTACCTGTGCAATAGACATAATAATCCCTAGCCTTCAGGATCATTTTGAGTAGTCAATTCGGTAGGACCATGGACATAAAACTACAACAATTGAGACACCTCACTAAGTATAAATTGCCATTCTTTTAATTCCCCGGCCGGTGACAGATATTGGTAAATGATCACAGGACCTCAAGCAGCCTCTACCAATCAGTAACAGATGGCATGAGAAATGAACCTTGTCGGTCACCCACACAGTTCCTCTAGCACAATCAGCAATGTTACATACCTGTTTCTCAAAAGCAGTAGGGACCAAGCGCCGCAATTCGGAAAGGCTGCTGTTGATGCGGTCTCGGCGCCGTTTCTCTATGATCTAAAACATAATGACAAGTTACAGATAGGCTCTCCACTACAGTTTCCAATGTGCCTTGATGGACGTGGACTTAATTTTTCTCTCACAACATGAGAGGGAAATAAGTCTATTCTCTTTGTGAAGGAGGAAACCAAGGCACGGAGAAGGACAGTGATTTGCTTAAGATCACATGTCAAGAAAGCACAGAGCTGGGAGTAGAACTCAGATCTCTTGTCTTGGTCTGCAGGAGTGATATTAAAAATGTTAAACCATTGGTACAGCAGGGTACAACCAATCAGAATGGGATACCAGCCACAGCTCTGGAACAGGCCCTGGGGGCCCTGAGTGGACCAGCAGCACCCCTTCAGTTGCAGGGCCATGAGGAGGTTTGAGAGTCCTAGGGATTGCTCCCTTCAGCAGCAGAGACCTTTCGTTCACATAATCTCATTTTGCCCTCACCATACTGATAACAGGACACAGGGAACAGGATAGACATTGACCCCATTTTACAGATAAAGAAAATGAAGGCTGGAAGGAAGTGGACTGCCTAAGGGATTAGGGACAGTGAGTGGCAGGCTGGTCTCTGCCAGACCACAGGAGTCTGGACTCCCAGAGCAGATGCACAGCTGCAACCTGGGGCAGAAAGTGGGTCTGGATAAGATGGACAGATGGACAGCAGCAAACTGGGGAGCCTCCTCTTTCTGTCCCCCTCCCCCACTCCAGCACACTGAGAGAAGAGGTTCTGGGCTCAGAGAACAGACAGAAGATGGGGAGGGGGAGGCTGGAGCAAACAATAATAACAGCCTATTGTGTGTCAGCTATTGTTCAGAGCGTTATGTTAATTCACTTAATCTTCAAAACAGCCCTTTGAGGTAGACACTGTGGTTTTTCCAGTTACACAGAGGAGGAAATGAGGCCCAGAGCTGTTAAGTGGCTTGCCCAAAGTCACCCTGACCACTCCTGGCAGAGCTGGGATTTGAACCCAAGCAGTTAGGTTTGGGGTGAAGTTCCTGCCCAGGGTTTCAGGCCAGGCCCCCGGGGATTCAGGACAGCCCTTTGTTGGGCAACTCACTGAGGTGGGCACTCACCCCTCTGCGCTTCTTCCTGGCTTGCATCTGCGAAGGGCTGGGGGTGGACAGCGGCCTGGCCATCTGGCTGCAGAGAGAGAGAAAGGCTGGTTTTTCAGAGCTGGGGACCATCTCTCTGGCCTGGGCTGACCTCGGAGGCCGAGGCCGGGAGGAGCCGCAGCGGCTGTGGGAGAGGGCGCTTGCTCTCCCCTTCTCTCTGGGGGCTCATTTCTCGGGCATTCTGAGTGGGGCCTTGGTGGGGGACGGGGGGATCTGGGCGCTAGGCCTTGACCTCCCGGGCCTCGTCCCTAGTCCCTCGCGGCCGCCGTCGGGGACCCGCGCACCCGCGCAGCCCTCGGGCTCCTGCAACCCGACCCCGGGGGCGGGGCGGGCGAGGGCACGGGCCGGCGGCGGCGGGGCCGGGCCGGGCGGGTTGGGTTTCACAGGGAGCCGCTGGGAACGAGCGTGGAAAGCGCAGATGCCGCCGCTTCCCACGGGCCGGGCGCGCCGGCCGCCCGCCCTCCGCCCGGCCTGCAGCTGCCGCCTCCTCCCACGCGGCTCGGCCGGGGGCGAGGGGGAGGCGGCATCTGGGTCACAGGCCCCCTCTCGGATGCTCGGGGACACTGCCCTGGCCTCCCAGAAGGCCCAGTCCCCGCTAACCTCGTCCTCCCCTCCCACCCCGCGCCTTCCCTCTGCAGCTCGGCTGAATGACGGATGTTTGCCCACACCCCAGGCGCTCCCATCACAGGGAAGAGGCTCAGCCCCGGGGCTTTTCCTGCCCAGACTTCAGCCAAAATAAATCTCCAGCCCAACTGCTAACCCTCTTAATGTTTTCTGCTCAGAAGCTCTCTTTGAATGGCGAGGACTCGCGAGGTCACACTGAGGTATCATTCACTTGGCCAACACTTCTGAGGCCCTGTTCAGGCTCAGGGCAGGTGCTGGGTGCCCTCAGCCAGGCCCCAGCCCTCCGGACGCTCAGTTCAACTCTGGTGTGGACACCATATCAACACACAGCAAACAAAGTGGCTCCCCTACCATTTTGGAATGTAAGACGCCACACATCTGAACAGGAACCCATGAGCTGGCCTTCACCCCACACCTGCTCCTCATCTCCCGGGGCTTCCCCATGTTAGTGAATGCACCCCAGCTTCCAGTTCTGCAAGGCAGAAACCTGATGCTTTCTTTGATTCCTCCTCCTCCTCACTTCCACCTCATCAAAACCTGTCCATCCATGTCTGTCCTCCTCATCACCACCACCCCCTCAGTGCCAAGGCTCTATCATCATCCACCTGAATGGCCACAAGAGTCTCTTGGTGGGTCCCTGTGCACCCCATTTTACTAGCTACAAGCCTATCTCCACACCACAGGCAGAGTGATCGTTTAAATGCAAATCTGATCTTGTCAATCTCAAAACTCCTCAGTGGCTCCCCAATGCTTTTAGGATCAAGGCCACCAGCCTTCAGGTGGCCCTGCTAGCCCCTGTCACCTCCCAGACTCAACTCTTATTCTGTGTGCTCCAGCCTATGAATACACTAACTCCCTAGGCCATCCCATTTCCCCAACCCAAGCCCCAACCCCTTTGCCCAGTAACTTCTACCATCCTTCAGATCTCGATTCAAATGTCACTTCCCTGAGGAGCCTTTTCTGATATCTCCCTTCCCATTAAGTGTCCCCTGCTCGACATTCTCCTAGCGTCCTGTGTTTACAGTATTTATGCCAGTTTGTTGTTTTATATTTTTATGGCTATTTGATTGATGTCCATCTCTCTAACAAACCCATAAGCTCTATGAGGTCATGAATCATGTCTATTTCATTCACTATTGTAGCCCAGTACTCAGCTTGTGCTTGGAATGCACCAGAACTCACCCTTGTCAGAAACAGAGGTGAGCACCATAAAACCTACATCCTAGGCCTTTGTGAAATGGGAGCATATGTGGCTTACGAGAAGGGTCCCTGCCTATGGGACTACTCTCTTGGCATTTGAGGTTGAATCATTTTCATCAACTGGTCAAAGAGAGATGGTTGCTGAAGAGACCAGATAGCATTTGTCAAATCCTTCGGCTGCCCCTAGCTTTGTCCAGACACATCTGGAAAAGAATATCTCCCACTCAAACATCTGAACATGCCCAACTGGTAAAAGGCCTGTAATAGCCCCTGGGAGGGAAGGCCCAGCAAGCTAGGTCCAGGGCTCAGATGGCCAGATCTTGAGATCTGTAGGGCAGCTTGTTTACAATGCTTTGCTGGTTCACTGGGGACAAGCTCTAAGAGCCAAGGTACAATAAGAAACGCGGCCTTTGTTCCCCCCAGCTGGATAAAACGTCTCTCGGGGTATTGGGTTAGCCTTGCGCACGTCACTGCCTCTCAGTCTGATCCCTCCCTTGGGACCATCTGTCGGAGGCTGACGCACCCATTTCAGGGCAAGGCAGCTCTGCCACCCCTTTTTCCAGTCTCCTGATCAACTTTTCTCTGCCTTATTATCCCCCCTCCTCTATATCTTGCAGGCAAACCTCGTTTTACAGTTTTCTTGGCACCCACTACATATATTTTCCTCTTTTGAGCCTTACAAAAGCCCCATTTTACAGATGAGGATGCTAAGCCTCAGGGAGCTAAAGCAGCTTGTCCAGCCTACACAGCTGTTAAGGAGCAAAGCCAGCAGGGAATTCACGTCTTCTGGCTCCACATCTAGCATTGTTTCCCTTCTAATTCCTTCTTCCTGTCTGTCTGAATAGCCCTCCAGTCCCCTTATCCTTAAAGCTCCCACGAGTCCAGCCAGAGCTCCCTTCCAGTCTGTGATCTGGCCCTGACAGTGGGAAGAAGTCTGGGAGCTTCTCGTCTGAGAGTCTGAAAATAAGGCAGATTTTTATGGACCCAGAGAAGATATGTTGACCATCATGATCTGTTCCATGGGCTTCTAGTGGCCTCCAGCCAGAATTCCAAGGTGGTTTCTTGGGTGTGTGATAGGGAGCTTTCCAGGTGGTCCTGACCACCCTCAGTGCTGAATTCCCCTGGGAACTGCCCCGTGAAACCCTTGCAGATGAGCCCACTCATTTTGCAACAACCAAAGGGAGAATCACAGTGTCTCAAATGAAGGGATCTCAGAGAGCATTAAGCCCATTTGTAAAACAAGGAAACTCAGAGAGGGGAAGGGATCTTCCTTAGGCCACACAGCAAATTAGAGGAAAATCCGGAACTAGAGCCAGATCTATTGGATTTTAATTCAGTGCTCTTGTGAGTTCCAGTGCACTCCATAGATTCGCCATCCCATCAGCTACATCTCAGAGCCAGGACTTTTTGTTCTAGCACTTTCACATCCATTTGTCTCATTTATTTCACAACGGCTCTGTGAGTTAAGCATTATTTGGGCCATTTCACATTTAGGAAAGATAATTATTTTACAGGTGGGGTGACAGAGACACAGAGAGTTAAGAATCATGCCAGTAAGCCCAGTCTTGCCACTAGACCATGCTGTCTTATGAATATGGTGTCCCCAACTGAATGGTGACCCCTTTGGCAGCAGTAATTTTTTTTTTGGAAGTTACCTTGTGCTGAAGCAGGGAGCTGTGTGCTTTATGTATATTACTTCACCAAAGCCTCCTCCTGTGTGGCAGGTTTAGCATTCTTATTTTGAAAGGGAGATTACTGAGGTTTAGAAAGGGGTAAAGCCACTTGCTCAAGTTAGTAGTGGTAAAAGTCAAACCCAGGTCTATCTGACTTCAAAGGCTACCACCATGTGCCTTAAGTCATGTAGGAATTGTCCTGATCCAGTGCCTGATCATGTAACAGGTGCTCATGAGATGTTTGCTGAGGGAGAAGGGAAAGGCTATATTCTGTTTGGACCCAGTGTGTGTCAGGGGGCCAGGTTTAGGTGGGAGCTCTGTGCATGAGTCTCACAGATGTGGCAGGATACCACCACCAGGCAGTGACAATGGAGCACACCCTGCTCTTTATTTTCATGTCTCTTGAGTGTGGGCGATTTGCTCCTTGCCTCTGACCCAGGGAGACCTGCTATCCCAGTGCTGTGGCCCCTGTCACTGTTTATCTGGCTTTCTTTGTACATGAGGCTCTTCTTCCCTGAGTGTTCCCTGAGGGCAGAGGTTGAGCAGGATACATCTGGCCCCCCTATGCCCAGCTCAGGGTCTGGGCCACAGCAGGCATCGTTCAGCACTCCCTGAATTGAAGCATTGATGTCTGCTGGGGGGAGGGCCTTTGGGTAAGTGCTACAAAGAGGCATCTATAAGTCAGCCTCTGCCAGATGTCCAACTGCTTTCTCTCCTCAAAGGGATCTGGTCCTCTAAGAACAATCTCTAAAAATGGGCTCTGTACATGTAGGAAATGTTATACATATAGGAAAAAACTGCCCATTGATCTTTTATGCCTCCATTTGGGCAGTTGCCCAGTTGCTGCCACCTTCAAGAAGCTCTCCATGCCATCTTTGGTTGTGAGTGATCTCCCTTTGCTTGGGTGTCCTCACAGTCCACAGTCTGTCTCTTTTCCATCCTGTCCATGGTCTTTGTGTGACCTGGCAGGTCACTGACTGGGCTGTAAACTTGAGGAAGACAAAAGCTGGCTCTGATCAGCCTAGCTCTCTGGCATCAGTTTTGCGCTCTAATCTATGAAGACCCAGTGACACTGAATTTGAGATCCCCTTCCACCACCACCACATGGTACTGGGTCCTTCCTTTGCCCCCAGCAGGTACAGGCTCAGATAATTCCTTCTCTAAATAGTATTTTCTGTTCAACAATTTAGAACGGCTAATATGATTGCATAGAAAATTGCACTAGACACCACCAAACCTAATATACAGGCAGCAAGAGAGATAGCTATTGCCCTACCCCTATTACAAGCTATGGATAATTGCCAGCTGGTGATATTTTGCTGGGGTTTGTGATTGAGGCAGGATCCCCTGGTCTCAGAAAACTGGAAAGCATTGAAATTATGAAATGCCCTCAGAAACATCTCTAAGAATTAACTGAATCCCCCTCCGATTCTATTCTAGAGAGTAAGGTTTGGATGAGCCAAGAGAGATGAGATGGCGTTTTCTTTTCCATTCCTGTCCTCCTTTATTTTCCTGATAAGGAAACAGGCTCAGACAAGGAAGCCAGTGGCTCAAGGCCACACAGTGAGTTGGTGGCATATTTAGGGCTAGGACCCAGACCCGCAGACTCTCAATCAGTCCCTGTAGCTCTTCCAGGGCTTTGGGTGTCACATGATGTGTGCCTGACACTAAGCATTTGTATGCATTAGGCCCTATGCTATGCCCTTGACATACATTCCCTCATTTGATTTTCCCAGGGCACCTATGAAGTTGGTTCTATTATTTATGTCCATTTTACAGATGAGAAAGCTGAAGCTTAGAGAGTTCACAGAACTGAGAGGCAGCAGAAGTATACATATGCAGCTTGTTCTACAGGTTTGAAGCAGGTCAGGGTATCTATTAAGAGCTAAAAAACACTGGCAGCAGGGCGGTGCAGTAGGAAGAGCACTGGAATTGGAGCTTAGACCCTTGCAAGCTGGTTATTGTTTTCTTCAATACCAAAACCCTAATTCCAAAGTCCAATTTGCTCAAAGGAGGAAAGATTTTCTTCTCTCTGAATTTCTCGTGGACTACATGAAAACTACATCCAGACTAGGGTAAAACTGTGAAAGGATGGTTATTCTGCAGTTAGATTCCGGACAGGGTGGATGGTACCAACAGCCTAAGAAGGTTTTCCAAGGAAAACTCACCAATGGCCCGCCCTAGGGCACTTCAACTGGCCATCAGATCCCCGACCCAACTCTCCTCCACTCCAGTATCAGATAGAGGCCACCCGAGCCCTAACTGGCCAAGGGCACGCAGAATCCCAGGCACTTGCGCGAGTAACGGCGCGCCCTGCACACGCCCCCGCACGCCGACACCTGCGACACCTGCACCTGCCGGGGCCGCACCCAAGGACGGGTCCGTGTGCTCGGTGAGTCCGTCGGGCGCTCCCCATCCCGCTGTCCCGGCGCGCTCAGTCTCTCCATCCCGGCCTTACCTCAGCTCGCCCTCGCGGCCCACGTCGATGGGTCCGTCGGACTCGCCGTCGGAGCCGCTGGGCTCCCTGGGCCGCTTCATAGCGAGCGCAAACTGCTTGGGTCTCAGCCCCGCCGCTCCACCTCCGGCTCCAGATCGGCAAGCGGGGCCCCGCCCCGGCCCCGCCCCGCCCCGCCCCGGGGGCGCCGCCGCCGCCCTTTCCCAGGGCCCTTTCCTGTGCCGCAGCCCCGGGCGCCCCGGCGCCCCCTCGCCCCCGCGGTGACGCGCCGCCGAGCCGTGGGAAGGCCCTGGGCGGTCACCGCCCCCACCGACGGCTGGGAGGTCCGGCTCCACTACGCCGTCTCGGCCGCCGCGCTCTGGGTGGCCTTGGGCAGGTGCCCTGGGAGGTGCTGCGGGGAAGCCAGGGGTCCCCGTCTGTCCCTGGTTGGCCATGGGCGCTGCTAGCCTGTGGAGGCGCCGCTCCGATGCCCCAGCTTCTGCGAGGGCCAACCCCGCGCGCGTTCCTGCCTCTTGGAGTTCTGGAGGCAGCAGACATCTCAGGTTTGTTGGGGTTGGTTTGGGTAGCTGTGGCCTGATCCTTGACAAGAATTTCCCGGCAGTTCCTTCCATGGAGGCCCAAAGCAGGTAGAATGTGGAGGAAAGGGAGAGGGGAGGGGGCTGCGGTCACCCCCAAAAGAGATGGCTGAAGTTGTGGCCTCAACCATACGGTTGGATTCTGGCTGAGATCCCTGAAGGCCTTACTTGGTGGTGATGGTAGGGGGTCCTTGGGAGTCAGTTCTCAGTTCACCAGAGGCCAAGCTATCCTAGGCGACCAAGAGGCCAGGGAAAGGCTCCTTCCAGAATGCATGGCAGGACCTCAAAGTTGGGGAAGGGACAGAAAGGGAAGACACCCTTCCATCTTCTCTTCCTGGAGACCCTCTTTCTGACAACAGACCAAACTGTTGACAGTGAGGGCTCCAGCTGCCCTGCCCCCTAGGGAAGGGAACTCAGGAAAAATTATCAGAGATTCAACTGCCATCCTTATGGGTCATTACATCAGAGAAGCGCTCAGGCTCCAAAGGAAGCTGAATAGGAAGCATCCTAGAGGTGGACTTCTTGGACAAGGAGAAGGAGATGAAGGAGGTCTTGGTGCCATGGGTCAGACACCAGAGAAATCTTTTTCTTTTTACCCGCCCAACAGGATGGGCCCAGAGGGAAGCCATCCTTTCAAATGAAGAATGGATTGGTCATCTGAGAATAACTGCACTTTCATCTCCATGGCAAGACTGGCTTGGGGATACTTGATTACTTGGTAGAAAAAATATTCCTGTGGCCCCCTTTTTCACACATCTGTAGACACAGTATGCAAACACATACAGAGAGACTTGCTGGAACACACTGATATGCACAACAGCTGTGAGCAGTCAGTACCAGAAAGCCCTGGTGGTCACCCCAGCCACAACTACAGACTCCAGATGCCCTTAGCACTCACATCACTTCTGTGGGCACATGTCAGTGCACTAGAACCTCAACCAACATAGAATTTGCACAGTCAATGCACTACGCATTCCCTGAAAGAGCAGAAAGCAAGCAAACCTCCCAGATATCTGCCCTGTGTAATTGACTCAGACAGCAAGAATTGGGAGAGGAGCAGTTGTGCAGGGGAAGGTCAAGGGCTCCATGGTGAACATTTCATGTGAGATGTCTTGGGTCATCAAAATAGAGTGCACAGTTAAATAGGGGATGTGGAGTTCAGAAAAGAGGTCTAAGCTGGGTTTTTTAATTTGGAAGTCATTAAGTAATAGATAGTATTTAAAGCTATGGGAGCAGATGGGATCACTCAGAAAGTGTGGGTGGAGACACAGGAGGAGCCTAGCTAAATAGTTAAAATTTGGTAAGCAAGCAGGGCTCGGTGGCTCAGCCTGTAATCCTGCGCCTTTGGGAGGCTGAGGTGAGTGGATTGCCTGAGCCCGCGTGTTCGAGACCCGCCTGGGCAAGCAAGACCTCATCTCTACAATAAATCAAAAAATTAGCCGGGCGTGGTAGCGTGCGCCTGTAGTTCCAGCTACTTGGAAGGCTGAGGCAGAAGGGTCGCCGGAGCCCAGCAGGTCGAGGCTGCGGTGGCTTTGAGCGTGCCGTTGCACTCCAGCCTGGGCAACAAGAGTGAGACTCCAACTCAAAAAAAAAAAAAAAAAAAAAAAAAAAATTTGGTAAGCATATTATTATAATACCTGAAACTGTTCTAAATGTTTTGTAAGCATTAACTCATTTAATCCTTCATAACCCTACAAAGTAGTGATATTGGCTGGGCACAGTGGCTCACACCTGTATTCCCAGCATTTTGGGAAACCAAGGCAGGAAGATTGCTTGACCCTAGAAGTTTGAGACTAGCCTAGGCAATGTAGAAAAACCTTGTCTCTACAAAAAATTTTAAAAATTAGCTAGGTGTGGAGGTGTGCAGCTGTAGTCCCAGTTACTAGGGAGGCTGAGGCAGAAAGATTGCCTGAGCCCAGGAGGTTGAGGCTGTGGTGAGTCATGATTGTGCCACTGTACTCTAGCCTGGGCGACAGAGACCCCTACTCAAAAGAAAAGTAGTAATATTATCATCCCCACTTTACAAATGAGAAACAAAGGCACAGAGAGGTAGAGTAAACCTACCCAAGGTCAACAGGCAGTAGATGGAAGGGCTGGAATTCAATAAGGCAGTTTGGTTTCAGAGCCAAACCCTAGGCTTTATTACCTTATACATTGGGCTATATTATTTAGTACTGAGCCTAGAGCTGTGCCATCAATACAATTGCAGGAGTCCCATATGGCTATTAACACTTGAAATATGGCTAGTCTGAATTGCTGTGTGCAGTAAGTGTGAAATACACAACAGAATTTTTAAAAGTAAGCCATCTCATTGGTATTTTCATAATGATTACACATTGAAATGATAATATTTTATACATATTGGATTAAATAAAATATACTAGTAAAATTAACTTCACTTTTCTTTTTAGTTTTTGTTTCGAATGTGGCTACTAGAACTTTTTTTTTTAAACAATGTTTATTTATTTATTTATTTTTTTGAGTTGGAGTCTCACTCTGTCGTCCAGACTGGAGTGCAGTGGCCGCTCCCGGCCACTGCAGCCTCAATCTGCTGGGCTCCGGCGATCCTTCCACCTCAGCCTTCCAAGTAGATGGAACTACAGGCACGTGCTACCACACCCGGCTAATTTTTTTGATTTACTGTAGAGATGAGGTCTCGCCAAGTTGCTCAGGTGGGTCTCGAACCTGCAGGCTCAGGCAATTCACTCACCTCGGCCTTCCAAGGCACGGGATTACAGGCTGAGCCACCGAGCCCGGCCTACTAGAACATTTTTAACTGCATATGTGGCTCCCATGATATTTCTACTGGATAGTGCTCATCGGGTGCAGGATTTCTTAACCTTGGTACTGTGGACATTTGGACCAGAAAATTCTTTATTGTGTGGGATTCTTCTGTAGATCATAGGTGGTTAGCAGCATCCCTGGCCTCTAACCATAGATGCCAGTAGTACCACTCCAGTCGTGACCATCAGAAATATTTCCAGACAGGTGGGTGCCGTGGCTCAAACTGTAATCCCAGCACTTTGCTAGGTGGAGGCAAGAGGATTGCCTGAGCCCACGGGTTTGAGACCGACCTGAGCAACATGGTAAGACCTCATCTCTACAATAAATCAAAAAAATTAGCTGGGCATAGTGGCCCATGCCTGTGGTTCCAGCTGCTTGGAAAACTGAGGTGGAAGGATCACCTGAGCCGGGAAGGTCGAGGCTGCAGTGGCCATGAGCGTACCACTGTACTCCAGACTGGGCAACAGAATGAGACTCTGACTCAAAAATACATATGTATATATCTCTCTCCAGATAATACCAAATGTCTCTTGGGGGAGAAATCGCCCCCAGCTGAGAACCACTAGTCAAGAGAAACTCCAAGATTTAAAGGTTGAGTGAAAGAGAAAGAGCTGTCAGGGAAGACCGAAGAGGAACAGCCAGGGAGGTGGAGGAGAGCCAAGAGGGGGTGTGGTAGGAGCTGAAAGGGTGTTTCAAGGACTTGGTCATGATCCTTTAAAATGCCAGTCAGATCATGTCACTTCCTACTCAAAACTGTCCACACGATTTGCATACCATTTGAAATAAAATGTCAGCTGCTTACCATGGCCTATATGCAGGCTGACTATTTAATTTATTATCTAAACCTGGGCTCCTTTGATAGTGAGAAGAGACAATACTAATAATTATTCTGAGGCAGTCTAGGGCACACTAGAGGTGCAGTCACCCTAAACTCTGGGGCCTACCCATCTCTCCAGCTTCATCCCCAACCACTTTCTGCCTTGCTCACTCAGCCACAAGAGCCTCCTTGACATTCCTTCAGTATTTCATGTTTGTTCCTGCCTCAGAGCTTTGCATTTGCTGTTCCTTTTGTCTGGAACTGTTTTACCTCAGATTTCAGATTCCCTCTCTCCATTTGGGTCTTTGCTCAAATGTCACATCCTCAAAGAGGACTCTCCTGATGCCTATCTAAAATAACCACTAATCCCCCACTCACTCTGTGTCTCCACCTCACTTTATCTTATTTCACAGCATCTATGAATATAGTTGACATTACGTTATAAATGTTGCAATATGTTTTATTGTCCGTGTTCCCCATGAGAAGGCAAACTCATTGAGGACAGAGATTTGTCTCTTCTGCTCCCTGCCGAGAACAGTGCCCGGCATGTAATAAGTCTGCAGTACATACTTGCTGGCAGAACAAATTCATCTGAGAAGCTTGTCTGTGATGGGAAAGTAAGCTAGGACAATAGCTGCAGGGAAATGTGGAGTCCAGGGTTTGTTTGCTTTTGCTTTTGCTTTGTTTTAAGATGGGGGAGAGTTGGGCATGAATCAAGCAGCAGGAAACACTCATTCCATGGGACCTTTATGAAAAGGCTCTCCCCTTGACGGTGAAGTTCTTGGGGGTAAGACTCATTTTTGTTGTTCATCATTATGTCTCTTAGTACCTAGCAAAGTGCCTGGCACACAGAAGACATTCTAAAATATTTGTAAAATAAATAGATAATAATGAAACAAACTTTTATTGCACTTAACATGTACTAAGCACTGTACTAAGGATTTTGACATATATGAACTCATTTAAACCTCACAACAACCCTTAAGAGAAGTTACTATTATTATCCCATTTTACTGAGATATAGGGAGGTTACGTAACTTACTCAAGCTCACACAGCTAGTAAGTGATAGAAATGGGATTCTAACCAGGCAGGCTGGCACCAGAGTTCACAATGGTGACCATTGCATCATGCATTGCAATGGGGCGGACCATTTGGGAGACTCTTACAATAGACCAGACTATAAGGACTGGATTAGAGGGGGAAGAAGAGGGAACAGGTCCGAGGGATGCTGGGATACTGTGTGAGTGACTGAATGGGTGAAGGTAACAGGCTCCCGTGGGAAACACTGGGAAAGGCAAGGAGTTGAGGATGGCCACGCCGTTGTGAGGCCCAGGGGACACTGAGCAGGAGAACCTGGAGAGAGGTCTGGTCTGGAGCAGAGTTGGGGCCTGGCAGCCAAAGACATAGGGGTACATGAGATGTCTGTCCCAAGGAACTAGTGCAGAGTGAGAAGGGAGGAGGACCTAGGATAGGACCCTGGAAAACAACGGCCAAAGAACCTCTAGGAGGGAGAAGGAGAACCAGGCAAGAGAGGAGCACCAGGAGCCAAGGCAAGGGAGAGCCAAGAAAAGCCTCAGTTACCAGAGCAGGGACTCTGAGTGGAAGGTGTGTGATCAGGAGTCACAGAGGCCTTGGCATGAATGGATGGAGGAGGCAGAGACAAGGGCAGGACTCCATGGGCTGGAAAGTGTCGGTGGGAGAATTCAGAAGCAGGTTTGGAAAAAGGGGCGGGTCAATGAGAGAGGGTGCCCTAGGCAACCCCAGGGATGGGCAGAGCCTCAGGAGGAACTTGCTTACTGATGGAGAGGTCAGGAGTAGGCAGAGGGGTGAGTCCAAGATAAGGACCTCTTATCTCCCCTCTTCCCCTGTCACTCGGCCCTGGAACTGAGCAAGCAAGAGATGTTCATGACAGGTTTCAGCTGCGGTAATAATTTCTGTATCCCTGACCCCCACACTAGGGATCAGTGCTTCTTCTCTCAGGGCTGCTTTTCAGATTGCTGTACTAAGCTGACAGGGCCCAGGCTCTGAGCTGGGACAGGATTCTAGATCCTCTCTGCTGAGCCAGGCACTGAGCCTCTAACTGCTGCATGGCAGTGGTATCTGGGGGCGGGGTAGGGGTTGGAGGGGTCGTTCAGAGGAGGGGATGATTGCTACAAGCATGCTCAGAGCAGTGGTAGGTAGTTACTAACTATGCAATCATTTTTGTCTCCGGGACTGAACTGTAATCCTCGCAAAAGCAGAATCTGTTTGGGGTTTTCACTGTTATCTCCCTCATGTCTGCCAGTATCTGGCACAAGGTAGGTGTTTGGTAAACATTGGCTGAGTGTCTAGTGATGGGGAAGGGAGCTGAAGGGGTCCTTCCCAAAAGCCACTACCGTCTCTGGGAAAGAGGTGGTACCTGGTCTCTGGTAAAACAGCAGTCACAACAGGGACTTTCCCAGCTCAGGGTTTGGGGAGGCATAGGGGGAGAGGAGGGCCTGGAGCACCCAGGAGCCACTCAGCTTTCCCTCTGCAGGGCCTTGCCCTCCCTTTGTGTCTGGGGACACTGAGACCCAGAGAGGGGCAGAAACATCCCTAGGGCCACACAGTGAGACAGAAAGTGAGCCAGGACAAGAATGGCCTTTCTATGCCTTGGTTTTTCTCATCTGTAAAATGGGATGATAACACTATCACTTCATAGGGTTGCTGTGAGGATAAAATGAGGTAAGATGCATGGTATAGTGCCTGGTATTTAGCGTGAGGGCCCTAATGTTAGCAGCCTCTGTCTCCATCCATTCTCTCCCTAGGTGATTCATCTCCTCCCATGACTTTACCCACTATGAGCCAATGATTCTCAATTTTATATTGCTAATGCAGACTTTTTCTTCCTGAGGTTCAGACCCACATATCTGGCTGCCCAGTCTTACTCCTTCTACTTAGGTTGGCCTACCTACATGCTAAGACCTAGCCAGGGTGTGCTGGGCCTGCCCTGGGCCTCCCCAGCCTCTCTGTGCCACGCCCAGATGTCAGGCATCCCTACCCCCACTTTCCTGCTCCGTGTTCCAGTCTGAGAACAATCTGAGCCTCCTTGCTTCACCGCCACCCCTGCTCATCCCAGGCCCTTCCTGTCCTCCCCTTGCCCTCCTCCCCCGCTCCTCTGGGACCCATCAGCTCTCTCTTCCCACCTCCACAGCTGCTGCCACAGCTGGCCACTGACGGAATGTGCAGCTGCTGGTAGCCACATGTGCAGAACAGGCGGTGCACATGCTACCCCTGGGGCTGGCGGGGGTGGGAGGTGGGACCATATGTCTGTGTCTGTCTATTACAGCACACCACACACTCACATGCTCCCATACGGCTCTCGAAGTAAGATGATGGGCGGTTTTGGTTTGGTTCCCCTTCCCCATCTCTGGGTCACAAAGTTCATGAGGGCCATGCTCTACTTATCAGGGCCCCTGGGAGCAGACCGGCCAGGCTAGCCCAGGTGTCTTGAAACCCCTACACTCTTTGAATACTTGCATCCAAGCAGCTCAAGTCCTACAGGGGCTGCCCAGGGCAGACTGGGTGTTAGGAGCCTCCCTCGCTTTCCCAGGCCCTGGGGGGTGGCCCACCATGGGGGAAGCCAGAGGCTTTGGACGCATTCCAGAACCCCCTTGGCAGCACCCAGAGGCTCTGGAGGAGTCTCAGCCCTGGGGCAGCGCCAGCAGCATCTGTCCTGGTTCCCACACTCTGGCCTCTCTGGAATCTCGCAGATTTCTCTTCCATGTGTGTGTGATGTCAGCAGGACAAGGACACTGGGGGAGGAGGGAGGGGAAGGTCTGAGCTCTCTGAAGTCAGATGACCATGGGGGTGGGGAAGGGGAGCGGGGGAGGGCCCAGTCCCTGGCATTATTCACACAATAAGAAGAGGATGGCTTGGCCTCTGACTCAGGCCTGGCTGTGTCCTGGCAGTGCCCAATGCATTCCTGTCAGAACCCCTTTCCCCCTCTTTGGACCTCAATTTCCTCATCTGTAAAGTGGGAATAAGACCTCTTAGGCTAATAGTAAAGACTGTAGAAAGCTGATCCTTTTTGGAAGTTATTTTTGGTCTGAGCAGAACTTACTTTTTCAACCACTCTCCTGACCCCTACTGCAGTCCTGCCACTTTACATGCTTTCTGGAATGTATCACACAGTTTCACACCTCTGGGCCTTTGTATTTTTTCTGCCTTGAAAGCCCTTCTCTTTCTCTATCTGAAAAACTTATTCATCCTCCAAAGCCCAGCACAAAAGTCCCTCTCTAGGAAGCCTTCCCTGTCTCCCTGGGGCAGCTGGTCCTACCTCCTTATATTCCAGTGTTCCCTGTGAACACTTTTAGGACAGCCTGACCTTCCTATATTGCCACTGGCTGCTAATTCTCCTGATTCTGGCTCCTCACAAAACTATGGCTGAATGGTAGCTGCCCTTCCTGGGACTGATGGCCCCCTTCACGAACCCAGGCACAGCACCCCACAACCTGTGGGTGTCAGAGCACAATCAGGACATGATTCTAGGCTTGGCCCCCTCACTGGTGCTGCCAGGTAGAGCTTCCCACAGGTGGAAAGCTCCTGAGTAGCTGGGACTACAGGCATGTGCTACCACGTCTGACTAAGCTTCCTTCCTTCCTTCCTTTCTTTTTCTTCCTCTCTTCCTTCCTTTCTTTCTTCCTGGTCTTAACAGGCAGAGGAAGGATCTTGGACCTCACCAGCTTCCACAGCATTTCTTAAACCCAGAAGCAGCCATTGTTCCCCTTCCCCCACCCAGGCCAGACATGCCAAAGTCCTGCTGTACAGATGAAGGAAACTGCAGCCCAGAGAAGGGAAGTCAGCAGCAGAGACTGGATTAGAACCTAGGGCACCTAGCCCCAGTCCAAGGTTCTAGGCTCTTTTCTCTGCCCCCAAACTCCCTCTCTGATGAAGGATTTGGAGACTGGGAAGTGATAACGGGATCTAGGCAGAGTATGGGTCAGGTGGAAGCCCTCGGGAAGCAGCGTTCCTTCCCTCTGGCTAATAGCTGAAATTGGATTCCACCATGTGCCCTGGTGTTGACAGGGACACCACATTTCTACTTCACCATTCAGTCATGAAGAGACCATCAGGCACCAGCCCTAAGCTACCCTGAGAGTGGATGGGTGTGGGTTCTGTGGCTTAGAAAGGGAATGTCAGTTCAGCTCGTCTAGGAGACAGACACTAAGGCCAATTAGAGATGCAGGAGATTTACTAGGGAAACTGCTTGCAAGGATAAAAGGGAGGGAGCAGAAGGAAGTAGAAAGAGCCTTTGACCATGAAGCACATCTGACACCTGTGAGGGAGATGAGGTGGAAGGAGGCTTGGGTAAGAAGAGCCTCAGGCTACAATGCAGCATTGAGAAAGTCTTGATCAGGCCCAGAGTAAAGATGGTCTATTAGAGGAGTGTCAGGTAGGGCAGAAATAGTCTGGTGCTTATATCCCCACTGTACCCAATCACTGTCAGGAGCAACCCAGAGAGCATGTTCTCTCCTCCGTGAAAGCCACAGCAGGTCCAGAGGTGTAGCAGCTGTGGTCTGTTGGGAAATGACACTCCTTGCAGCAGCTTCTCTCTCTTTTAAAAGTTTATTGACTGATTGATTTGTTTTTGAATTGGGGTCTCACTCTGTCATCCATGCTGGAGGGCAGTGGCACCACCATGGTTTACATGACCTCCTGGACTCAGGCAATCCTTCTGCCTCAGCCTCCCAAGTAGCTGGGACTACAGGCATGTGCTACCATGTCTGACTAAGCTTCCTTCCTTCTTTCCTTCCTTTCTTTCTTTTTTTTTTTTGAGTTGGAGTCTCACTCTGTCGCCTAGACTGGAGGGCAGTGGCACACTCCCGGCCACCGCAGCCTCGACCTGCTGGGCTCCGGCGATCCTTCCGCCTCAGCCTTCCAAGTGGCCAGAACTACAGGCACGCGCTAACACGCCTGGCTAATTTTTTGATTTATTGTAGAGATGAGGTCTCACCAAGTTTCCCAGGTGGGTCTTGAACCTGCGGGCTCAGGCAATCCACTCACCTCAGCCTCCCAAGGTGCGGGATTACAGGCTGAGCCACTGAGCCCGGCTCTTTTTTATAGAGATAAGGGCTTGCTATGTTGCCCAGGCTGGTCTCAAACTCCTGGATTCAAGCAATTCTCTTGTCTCAGTCTCCCCAAATTCTGAGATTACAGACGTGAACCACCGTGCCACCCAGCAGATTCTCTTGAAGGACATACGAGTGATGAGCCTTCCTGGCAACTGCAGAGGGTACATGCTTTACAAGGTCACCCAGCAAGCTGGTGACAAGTTCACACCCTTAGGCTTTGGCTGTACTATCTTTACAGTGGGGTGAACTTTATACCACCTGGAGCTTCGCAGGGCTTCGAGGGGAACTTTCCCAGAGGGATGAAAGAATGAAGATTCAGATGGCTGTGATCTGAATATTCCTCCCCCAAACTAATATGGTGAAACCTGGTTACCAGTGTGATATTAGGAGGTGGAGTTTTTGGGAGATAATTGAATCAGGAGGGCAGAGCCCTCGTGAATGGGACTAGTGTCCCTATAAAAAGGTCCCAGAGAACTAGTTCATCCCTTCCACCATTTGAGGACACAGAAGATGCTGGAAAGGGGGCCTCAACAGATGACACATCTACCAATACCTTGATCTTGGACTTCCCAATCTCCAGAACTTTGAGAGATAGATTTCTGTTGTTAATAAGCTACTCAGTTTATGGTATTTTTGTCACAGCAACACAAATGGACTAGGACACAGATGAAGTCAGGTGAAAATAACACTGAGGGAATAACACTGAATTTGGAGCAACAGCCTGGCGTTAAATTTCCTTTCTGCCTCTAATAGCGTGTGTCCTCAGACAAGTTGCTTCCCATCTCTTGGTTTCCCCCTCTACAAGACATGATTAAGAATAGTTCACTCGTGCCTCCCCAGACTAGACCAGAAACCAGTGGGGTGAGGGAAACCAGTATTTTTGTCTCTGTAAAGATGCCTCTGCTTCTTACAGAGGTGCCCATTAAGACCACTCCTCAGACTTTTCCCCCAGAGTAACTCAAGTGGCAGAAAATAATCTGTACTACCCTGAGGTTCAGGGGAACATAGCTAGAGCTCACTAATGTAAGCTAAATATTTCTTTTGTTTTCTCTTAAAAATATAACGAAAGAGTCAGTGTGGTATAGCACTTGAGACACACTCTGGAGCCGTGAACTGTGGAGCTCTGTCACTTATTAACTGTGGCTCTTGAGTGAGTTACCTTACCTCTCTGAGTCTCAGTTTCTTCATTTGTAAATGGGAATAAAACTACCTACTTCATAGGTTGTTGTGAATATTAAGTAAATTGATTTGCATGAAATATTTAGAACAAAGGTCTATCCTAGTCACTGTTATTATGTTAATTTGTATATATTTTTTTGAGTCGGGGTCTTACTCTGTCACCTACGTTGGAGTGCAGTGGCACAATCACAGCTCACTGCAGCCTTGGACTCCTGGGCTCAAGTAATCCTCCCTCATTAGCCTCCAAATAGCTAAAACTATAAGCATACCACCATGCCTGGCTAGTATTTTGGATTTTTTGTAGAGATAAGATCTTGCTATGTTGCCCAGGCTGAATTGTAATTTTATTCCTTGAACTACCTGTTTATAAAAATAATGTTTCTAGCTGGGTTCAGTGGCCTCCCGCGCCTGGGAAGCTGAGGTGAGTAGATTGCCTGAA